>JAOVVI020002016.1:0-22237 GCA_028571085.2 Nepenthes alata
AGAGGGGTTATGGGGGGGGGATTTAGGCTAACCTAAATATTTAGGTTTGAAAGTGAAACTCAGCATGAATTAAATTATAAAACTTAGGGAATTTAGATTAAAATTATCTGATGTGTTTTTAAATTTGGGTTTTGTACGGATTACGGAGTCTCTAGATTTTTTACGACGGATTAAACGTAGGCATATCCAATTTTTGTTTATGATAATATAAGCCATGTGTAACATAATAAATAAATAAAATGTTAGAAGATTGACGATATCCACTCCCAAATTTATTTTTTTATGTTTAAATCATAAATCTTTTTAAGAGAAAATAAATATGGATGATGAAATGTGCTATGATGCACAAGTGAAGGGAATGTGAATGATGATAGAGGTCCTAGCTACGGCGTTTGTACTCGACGGAGAGCAGCTTATGGATGGTGACGGAGGGCTTGGCTTTAGTGTTTGCGCTCGATTGAAAGCGGCTAAGGGATGGTGTTGAAGTGCTTAGCTCTGGTGTTTGTATGAGGTTGTTGGGATCCCGCCAACTATTCTGACAACTCTCTCTTCATGAAAGTAACCCAATCTTGAAGTTGTTTAGCCTTGGCTATAGTAGTTTCAACTCGGATCTTTAACTCCTTGTGTATTGTAGGATCGATATATGCTCGAGAGAGATGGGCGATTCAATGTTACGCTTATACAGCTCGTCTCTAACTAAGTGCACCAACTCTTATGACTACTGGACCAAATGAAATGTTTACTCATACATGATATCAAAAATAAAGTTCCTATATGAATAAGCAAATAAGAAATACCTCATGAATAAAAAACTCCTCGTGAGAAAAGGGATCTAGAGACGACTCAAGTTTAGAAATGAATGAAATCCTCCATCATAGAAGGGGTGGAGATTGGCGACAAAGAGGAGCTTCAAATCTAGGGAGAGAGGAGGAGGCATCCAAATCCTCAGGGGGCTTTGATGGTAAGGGATCCACCTTATGGGCTTCCTTATCTCAAGAACCTCTAATAAAAAATGAAGAGGTCCAGAAATCCTCACTGAAGCCTCATGATTATTGGCTGACAAATCTTTGCCATTCTTTCATTATTGATGGGCTGCACAACTAAAATGACAAAATAAGTGGAAGCGGAATCATCGGGTGATAAACTAACAAAAATTGGGACCCCGTATTTGGTAAGGAACGAAGCAGCAATCAGCTCTCTTATGTTAGAGTCGCGAATAATAGGGTCACTTATTCCCAACAAAGCGGGTGGCAAAGACTTACTATTGGGGACAAATGTGAGCACCTTCTAAAAAATTGGGCAGCCCAATGAAGAAAGGATTGGGTTTGGCTTTTGTGACGATTCACCGGACTCCAATATGATCATCTCATCACAAGCCTCGTTAACAGCACTTTGAAAATCAGCGAAAAATGACAAAAGGATAAACCAATAACCGGGGAACCTGCCTCCCCGGCTGCTACTCCTAGAGAATCCCGAATAAAAAGCTCCTTCGATTTTCTTTTGAATTTCCAGAGAGGAATATCGGTAATAACCTCTCCACTCATGCTAACCTCCCAGTTAACGTCACCAAGCATCACCCAAGTTAGAAAATTGCTCGTCTTCCAAAGTGCAACAACATTTTCCTCTAATAATTTGGTCAATGGTTTTGCCATAAAAATATCAATTTCTAAAACTTCAGTAGTATAAGTAAAACTGGCCAATTTCTTTTTAATGGAAATGGTCTAATTAGAATGAACTATAACGAAAAAATATCGATCTTTTCAACCTTTTATAAAATTAAAATTCACTCCACTTATTCTGTATCCCTTTTTAGGGTTAAATGAAACCCACTGACCCTCATGATTAAACCAAAAAATGATTTTAACTACTTTGTTATCCAAAGAAAGCCCCAATGACAAAAGAAACACACGAAAAGACTAAGTATTTGATGGTGCTAGGGTGGAGACGTGCAAGGGAATCTCCCGGGCCTCCAATTTATTGTAGAGCTCCCTAGAGAAATAATTGTCGAAGTCCTCCCTTAGATGAACCTCAAAAATAGTAATAAAGCCGTGTATCAAAGAATAAACTCTCTTGGATGATGAGAGAATTTGGGAAGGATTGGCAATAGGGATATTATACATCTCGTAAATGTTCAGAACCTTAGCGATCTTAATGTTGGACGGAATATCAGCAACGTCCTTGGAAGTTACACAATGAGCCATGAGAAACAAGAAAAAGCAAAAAGTAAACTTAGGTTGAAAGATGGAATACAAAAATATTAAAAAAATGAAAGCACGTCGGAGTTTAAATAAAAAAACTTTAACCCAAAATGACATCATTTGGACATGCCTAAAGAAACACATCGTTATAATGACGAGGGACACATACCAGTATAGGAAGATGCTACAACACGTCTATTCCATTGCGCCAGTAATGATGGTTTGACACGATGCTTCCCAAGGTAATAGGCTAGCCATGGGAAGCTCTATTACTTTATTAATTTTGATTAAATGGGTTCAATTTAAATCAAAATGCCGGTTCAATCACTCCACAAATATTTTAATTTTTGGATTCATTTGAATTAAATTATTATATGCCGAATTATCAGAAGTCCAAACTGTTAGATCGTCAAACATGCGAAAAGATGAGCAAAGCCAAAACATACATGTAGACACCCCGCCCAAGTGTAGTAGTTTAAAGAATTACAAACATATATAAGCCATATGCAGAATGCAAGTTCTCATTCGGATAGTTCTATTAATTAGATCCCTTCACAATGTACAAGTTTTGAATAATAAATTTATAACTCGGACGAAAATGAAGAAAACAAGGACAACGACCCAATTGAAAAAATAACACACTATGTTCTAGGTACTCAGACACAAATTGTGTGAGAAGTACTGCAAGAATGAAGAGAATGGAAGAAAATTCATCGCCCCACACCGGCAACATTTAAATGGACCACCTCTACTAGGTTCAACGAGAAAAGAGTCCCACTATAATATATAGGCTTGACTTCGGAGCGGACGTAAAAGAGAAAAATTAAGATGATTTTTTCAATAAAAAAAGGTAATCAAGATAAACTTTATTCTCGGGCCATGAATTTGAAACTTGAAGGATCTCCTTCACCAATTTTAGCATTTGTAGCTTGGGTGACTACAAAAATAATTTTTTGCTGAGAGAGATCACACAACCAAGTAGGAAATAGGATATTCTAGGATGCAATTTGAAGAAAGTCCATCAATTTATAGCGAAAGTAAAAACTTAATTGGCGAGGAAATCAAAAATAAAAAATACATTAAATCACGAATATATTAGTAGATAATAAAAATTTGCCAAATAAGATCCACAATCAGCAGAAGATCCATAATAAATATGCGCTTTGTTGGTGCGAATGACTAACTAGTTGGTTTCCCATCAACGGCATGCTTGGAGTTTGAATTCAAACCTCAAAGTTTGGGGAGCTAGTGTTAGGTGTAGTTCAAAATAAATCGGTCTAACTCAAAACTAAAATAAGGCCTGATGGCCCAAACGAGAAAGTATAAAATAAAACAGGGCAATTGAATGGCGATTTTATAGGACATTAATTGAGACATTCATTCCTGACGAATAGTAACTGAAAATCAAAAGATAATGATAAACAAATAAATAAACCGATCAAAAAACGGGCAAAATAGTATTTGTAATTAACAATTAGACGATTTTCTCATTAAATTCAAATGATAGCTACATACCAAGAATAACACCTCTAACAATTGTTTTGAAGTGCCTTTCAGTATAGGCAGCGGCCTCAAGAGCTGACCAAACGAATAAGAATTTGGACTATAAATACAACTCCTCTTAAGCAAATGGTGCAGAAAAGGTTTAGAGAAAAAATGCACATAAGTTAATGAGCGCATCCAAGTGGAGCAAATTTCTCCCAGTTCAAACCCATCGCCATAATCTTTTAATTTTAGCATCTATTTTCCTTCCACATTTTTTAATTTAAGAAGAAATATTACTAATTTGAATATCGGATAATATATTAGGGAGTAAATTTTGAATATTTTTTATCTCCCTTTCTATTTGTTGTAGTGTGTAGTATAAGGATTTACGGATACAAAAATTGGACTCAATCCATTTTCAGAAAGAAAATCGTAACTCTTTAATTTATACTATAATTCAGATTTGTAGAATGTATTACTTTACTTTTAGAGAAAAAAAAATATAGGTTTAATGCCTTTGAAAACTTATTATTATGTAGAAATATTATCTCTACTGCCATGTCTATTTGAATTTTTGTTGATATATTTGTAAATGTAATTTTTAGAAATACATGTAATAAAATTATACCATATTTATTTAATTTTTATTATTTTTTAAATTAAAATTATATTTTAATATAAAAATTATTTTAAAATTATGCTTAAAAATATATGCCATTCCATTTTATATTTTATAAATGTTATTTCAAATTTATCAAGTTATTTAAAAAAATAAAATTAGGTTGGACAATTTAATCATGTCTCTCCTCATACACTGGTTTGATCGTGGCCGTCGACCATCACCTTATCATTTCCCTCCAAAACTTCCTTTCCCTGCTATCATCCCATAATTTTGCCGCCAAATCTGAATATCGCCCTACATCCTTCAACCCTGAGTTAGTCCTCGCACTTCCCCCCCTTCCCTTCTCTCTCTCTCTCTCGCGTGCGCAGAATGCAATCCACGAAGGACCTCAACTTCGATCACGACAAAGGTAACGCTCTTTCCTCTCTGTCTTTTTTTTTTTTCATTTGGCTCGCATGCTCTTGTTCTCTGATTGTTATTACTTTCCTACAGCTCTCGCGAAGGACTTTTTAGTAAACTTTGCCGACATACATGGCGACCTCAAATACATGAACATCCTCGTATGTTCCTTCTCATCTCTCCTCAATTTCGATTCTTTTGGTTTATAGCACTAGCTTCTCCCTAATATTTCCCCCCTTAAACTAATTTTTCCCAGCAAGAAGTTGCTAATCGAAAAACCCGTGCAGTTGAGATAGATCTTGCAGACCTGTTCAGTGTACATTCCCTACCTCTCTACAGTCCACTTATGAGGAATTTTGGGCGCATTAGCTTTTTATTTATGTTCCAAACCCTAATCTATTATTCTAAACCTATCATTGTAGTATAAAGACTCGGATGATGAGTTTCTTAGAAGAGTTACCGAGAATACGAAGAGATATATAGGAATTTTTGCGGATGCGATCGATGAAGTTAAGCCTGAGCCCACGGAGGTGTTTCCGGATGATGATCAAGATATACTGATGACTCAGAGGTCCGAGAATGGAGTCGAGAACACGGATGGGTCCTATCCACTTCAGCAAATGCCTCCTGAGATCAAGAGATTTTAGTATGTGTTGAAGGAAGCTCTTTTAGTGCATTGAGCAAGTTTAAAATTTGCATTTATAATGTGACGCTTCTGAGTTGTAATCTGTTTGGATGGCGCCAGCTGCTGCACAGTATATGTTTTTAGTTGGAGCAAAGTCTTGTTGATGATAAGATTCAAATTAGATTGTTTTTTTGTGAATGCTTGGTGACCTCACGGTCAATCTGTATACTAGTAACTGTACTTAAAGCAACAATCTCTTTTTTTTCGGGAAATGCTTGGGAGCCAACGAGGAGTGGAACTGATTAGTACTTTGTTTCTATCTTTTAGTAATGCACTTTTCCCATTTAGTTGCTCCATTTTATTTCAAGGGATTGTTGTTGACTGCTGAATGAGACTGTTGGCTGTGAACCGTTACCCATGATTTTTTTTTGGATAATTAAGCTGCAAGCTAGAGCCTTCTACTAACTGCTTATGCGGCCAACTGCTATTATCTTTAGCTTAGCTTCTGTAAATTTATCCTTAATTAGTGAAATTATTTCGAGGACTCATTTGTTGAAGAACTTGATCTTAGTGTGGGAAAGTATGCAAATTTTGAGCTCACTTGAATGCTTTTTCGGTAAACTCATGGATCAAAATATATTTGTAACTGATATATGAAAAGTAGTTAAAAGCAAACAGCATGAGATCCACTGAAAAGTTAATTCTCCCCTTTTATAGAAAGACAGTATTTGGTAAGTTGTTCTTTAACAACCGCGTTTAACAACCTCATTTATAGAGAAAGACATTGCTATTAGTTATTTACGTGCCTTACCTATGTGTACAAGGAACAATAGCTCATTCTCCTTTCCTTTCCACGGGCAACAAATTTTGATGTAGTACCTGTACACTGCTATCAAACATTCACTCGACCTTGACCTTAAGTACATTTTAAAGAAGAGAAGAATTTGGATGCTTGTTCCTATTTGTTAGTAGTCCCATGTAAGAGGAAACTTATGTTGCATATATTTGCATTGATGTGGCAATGTCATTGTTGTAGCTGCCTCGATGTTGTAGTTTCCTAATGTTTATGTATTGTGGAATGCAGTGAAGTTTATATAAGAGCGTCTTCAAAAGAAAGGCCTTATACTGTTAGAGAGGTTAAGGCATCTTATATTGGTCAGCTGGTGAGGATATCTGGTATCTTGACTCGCTGCTCAGATGTAAAGCCATTGATGAAAGTGGCAGTGTATACGTGTGAAGATTGTGGTTTTGAAATCTACCAGGTTACTGCACCTGCCATTTTAATGAGTACTTCTATCAGTTATTTACATGAACTCACATGAAGCTACAAAATCAGGTTACAAGACCAACCCATTTGAATGACTGTAACTTTGTAGAAGTACAAATCAATGCTATATTTCATAGCATGCAAATCTTAATCTGCTATGATCTATACACTGGAGGGAAAAGCAATCATCTTTAATATATTCTGTATCATACTGTCATGAGAATGTGAAATGAGGCTTCACATGTGAAAGATGGATCTTTTAGGCTACTTTTATCAGTTGATTTTTTTTTCTTATGTTGTAAGCAGGAAGTGACTGCAAGAGTATTCATGCCTCTCTTTCAATGTCCATCCAAGCGTTGTGAGACAAACAAATCAAAGGGGAACCTCATTCTTCAACTAAGAGCATCAAAATTCCTAAAATTTCAAGAGGTATTTGGCTGGACTTTCCCTGTTCACTGGCTGTTTTTGTGGTGACTTGAGCATGGAATGCCCAAACACAGCCCAAACCGGCTATGCAGAAACCGAAAGTCATAAATAACCATAATAAATGAAACACAACTACTACAATTCCATCATAATACATAGCAATAAAAATCCATCTCCTCAAAACATGAGTTAGATATAATCACAAGTCCGAATACATCCAAAAACTTTGGGTCGTAGTCTCTAAATAAATAACGCTCCATTGGAAAAATATAAAAATCTCGCCACACTCAACATTAAATAATAGCTAAACTCCGAGATCCTCTACTTGTGTGCTCCTCAGTAAATGCTTGATCTTCGACTAGCTCTACCGTCTTGTGCTGATTTGGAACTAACAAAACGTAAGGGTGAGCCGAGAATTTAACAAGTAATATAGTTAAGAATATAGGAATAATAACCATCTTGGATAATAACATGAACGGAGAGTAAAAGTAACACCGATACCATGACAATCAACTATCACTATCCGAGATTCTACGTTACCGAGTAGTCCCAACTCAAAGACAATATAAGTATTGACTATTGAGGGTACCATTGAACCTATCAGACTTGAATAAAAGTTGGATTCCACCAAGTTTGAATACCAATAATCAGTTAGGTCTACCGAATTCATCACAATAGAGATTACTACTATGAGAGATATCTTAAGAATTTTTGCGAATCTTACTCTTTCATTGAAAAACAATAACTATGTACTCATGCCCTGATGTATAGGCTGTAAATATGAGGTAACTAATGTTTACAAATTTGATATCCGACCACAAAGGTCTCCAACGTTTTGCCAACACATGACATAGGAAGACATTCCTTTTCTTACCAACACATGGCATGGGAAAACATCTCATCTCTATTATTAACACATGGCATGGGAATATATTCTGTCTCTCTTGCCAACACATGGCATGGAAACATGTTATTTCTCTTTGCCAACACTTGGTATGTGAATACACCCCGTCTCTTTTGCCAACACATGGCATGGGAACACATCTCGTCATGTCAAATGGAGCATCCCTTGCCATGATATCCATTGGTATTTCAAGGTGCATTGTTCACAAGACTATAAGCATTCATCCAAAACTATCGACCTTAATCCACTGGAATATGGACTAGATGTCGGGTGATTATAAACTACACTACAGTTCCGTTGGTTTTATATTCATTGATATTGTAGTGTATTAATATAATATTTTTTACCTTTCCATAGAATAATCGGGAATGAGATATAAAAGGCTATGATCATCCATTGGATCAAAGGAAAGACTAATAATGGATGTTTACACCGAAGGACCTACTCACTTCCTAATGTTACCAAATCCCACTCTATCAAGATCAACTCCAAGTTAACTACCCTAATCATTCTCTTAGGGGTCTCTAGGTTGTGTTCACACTAAGTAGGATGTCCCACCCTCCTATCCTGGCCTACTTCTCGGTCTCTATGGGAATGACGATTCCTATCTGTTCAATTACTTATATTACATGCGTGGGTTATCTGAATCTTTTGGATATTCTAATTTGTTCGACCTATAATTTAAATTACCAAGGTAGCCACCTGACTAAGGGTACTATGGCCCACGACCACCCTAGGTTCGTCATGGAACCAACTCTTTTACACTTATTACTTAAGTTACTAAGTATACGAAAGGATTATTGATTTCCTTTACACATTTATGTGTAAGTGTATGGAGAAGCTATTCCTAACCCTTACCCCACCCTAACTAATTCATCAATATATAAGGTCAAAAGACCATTCCACCCCTACATGGCTTTGAGGACTTAGCCATAGGGTGTTTTGATTTCTTTTTCTACGAACTACTAACACAAACCATACAAATTATTAGAATGCATATAAATCTTCATCACACTGCTTTATAGGCATGCAAAACAACATATTAATTTTCCAAAACACATGTTCATGTCACGGCCACTAAGGTCTTGTTCACTTAGAGAGTTATTTATTTAACCTTTTTCATTAGTAATTATGGAGATCTTTTACATATCGAAATATAAGCATGTAAATTTTTCATCTTGACTTCTAAATGCCCTCATCAAGCCATGCTTACATGCTCCTCATATCAAATTTAAGCCAAGGACAACATAATCATGTTCCTTCTACCATTTAGAAGGCTATTCCCTTATTTTATTATATGTGTTAGTAAACATGGAGATCCATCACATATTAAAACTTGAGTAAAGTTGTCATCTTGGCTTCTGATAGCCCACATCAAGTCATGGCCGACATGCTCATATAAAACATAAGCCACGGCCAACACAAGCATGTGCCCTCCATCACTTCATTATAAGACATAGGCATGTTTGTAGTAACTTATTAAAAATTACCATTTTCTACTTTGGACCTCCAAATCCATAAAGATGGATTAGGAGCAACTTGGCCAACCACAAAAACATGGCATGCCATGGACAATAAGATGGAGAAAATTTATCAATTATCATGCTAGAAGACATAAAAATAAAGCTTGGATATCAAATGGGAGATCAATTACAAATACATTATTTTTATGCATCTAGTAAATTTTCTTCCTAGGGACCAAACGGATGCTAAAAAATTTTTCATTCTCAACACTGCAAGAATTTTTATGAAAGCCTTTCATTTGTTTCTCTTCGTTGGAAGTTTTATTTTCTCTATGTTTTATGTTTGATCGCGGTAATTGTAGCCTTTCAGGAGTATCGATTATGCAAGACATCCCTTTTAACATATTGGAGACCATATAAATTAGTGGACACAACCCCTTTAGAAGAAAAAATAGAAGTGCCAAGAAACAGTGGTGGAAATTTCACTTGCCTCGATTTTTCTTCTTCAAGCAGCCAAAGCAAGCACGAATGGCCTTTGAGACTTTGACAAGCACATCCTTTCCTTCACCTTTTGCATGTGGATAGAGGCTCCTTGGACTCCAAAGTGACACGGCATCAAGGAAGATGGAGGCAAGGGGGTTCCACTATTGTTACCACAAATTCTTTTCCCCCTTCCACTTTTCTCTCCTTTGGATCAATGGAGGAAGCGGGCGGCTGACTCTCTTCTTTTCCTTCTCTCAAACTCCCAGCCAAAATGAGGGAAATTAGGTTTTTCCCTTGAGAGAATGAGGCGGCCGGCTATAAAATTACAAGGAGGGAATTTAGGGTTTCTTTGTTTTAAAAATTGAGGAGTGTGGCCTAAGGAGGGAATTGCAGCCAAATTTTATTCTTTGCTAGTTGTTTTACTGGCAAAAGATGTGTGAGGGGCCGCCGGATGATGAGAGAAAAGGGCCGCAGCTCCATGGAAGGAAACTAGGCCAAAATTAGGGTTTTGGGGTTCCTAGGGTTTTTCTTTTCTGGTTTTCATATTTTGACACATTAATTCCATTAGTTTTTAACATATAATCATTAATTCAATTAGTTTTTGACTTATAATCACACTAAAGTATATTTAACACATTCATAATGAATTCCATACAATAAAATTGTATGCTAAAAATACCATCTACTGTTATTGGGGAAGTTACCAAAATGCCCTTCGGGTGACTTCTCGAATTTAACTACTCTAGGGTTTTCAAGAAGTTTGCCTAGGTCTCCTTGCAAACTTTTGGTCTCCACGGACATCATATGCTCCATTATTTCTATAATTAATGACCTTTACTAATTAGGAGTCCAATTGAGTTGAACAAGAAATGTCGGGTATTATAGCTTTTTTTTACAAATGCTTTTTATTATTATTAAGAGATTTTATCTGATGTCTAATTTCAGGCCAAGATTCAAGAGTTAGCTGAGCATGTACCTAAAGGTCATATCCCACGGACTATGACAGTTCATTTTAGGGGTGAACTCACAAGGAAGGTTTGTAACTTTTATATCAGACCTGAGCTTTGTGGGGGAATTTCAAGCATAATATCTTGAGCAATTTTTTTTAAAAATATATTATAGGCTGAGAACGTGAATTCAGCCCTATCATTGGATGCTTCGTTGCCTGATTTCTTACCCTTTTTAAACATTTAGTTTTGCCTGGTTTTTAAGTGTGGCGGGTAAACTAAAATTTATAATTAAGTGTGATGACTTGTAGAAGCAACAAATATTGAAAACTAAGGTTGATTCAATGACATCATTGACTAAAATAGCATTACTTATCCAATTTTGGGTTTCTCCATGGGCAAATCTATGTAGTGGTGTTCTGGGACTGAGTGAGCACGAAGGAATACAAACGATTATCTTTTCTACTCATCCTAGGCACGGTGCCAGGAAATGAACATACATTTGTTTCTTTCTAATACTAGTTTGGCTGATCATTGTTTTCTGGCTACTTAATTTCTTGGTAATGACATGTTGGTATCTTTTCTCCTTCATATTGTATATTTTCATTTTGTATTTTTCAGGTAGCTCCAGGTGATGTTGTTGAATTATCAGGGATATTTCTTCCTATCCCTTATACAGGTTTTAGAGCTCTCCGTGCTGGCTTAGTTGCAGATACTTACTTGGAGGCCATGTCTGTCACTCACTTCAAAAGAAAATATGAAGAGTAAGCTGCTTCTATTATCACATAATGTCCCACTTGCATATATTTATTTTTAATGAGATATTGTACATTATTTTGTGTGTAAATCTTCCTGAAGTTCCAACTTTTTTTCCTTCATCAATGCTGTTTTAGAGCAACAGATAAGCAATTGATATTCTTGTCCTCATGCTAAGTATTTGACTCCAAAATAAATCTAGAAAGATTGTGTTTGTAACAAGAAGAATGACTTGACTGCGAACCCCATTCTAAATGTTTGAGTAGGAAAGCACAACCCTTGGCTGGTATCAACCAAGCGAGGTCCTAGGAAGGGGGGCTGGAAATGATTCCACATGGATGCAAATTAATGCAAAACTTGACTATTTTGAGACTTATTGATTTCTCCCAAGAAAAGGGTTGCCATTACTAAAATTTATTCAGAAACAAAAGCTTTTAGGGAGTACCAGAGTAGACTTGCAACTTTAACTTGTTAATTTAATAGCTTCAGTCAGATTATCTTTATCCAAGATGTACTCACGCTGTGTGAAATCAAGAAGCCTTATTTTATTTTTTAGAATTATACTGAATCTGCTAGATGTTATGCTGTTATGTCTGATTGTTTAGTAAGTGGGAAGATGATTGATTGAGGGTGCAAGTTTGTTCAAAGACAGACTGTGGATGTAATTTCTTGTTCTAATTGACAGGTATGAGCTTAGAGGTGATGAGGAAGTGCAAATTGCACGATTAGCTGAAGATGGTGACATCTATAATAAGCTTGCAAAGTCATTGGCACCCGAAATTTATGGTCATGAAGATGTCAAAAAAGCTTTGCTTCTCCTCCTTGTGGGGGCTCCTCACCGGAAGTTAAAAGATGGAATGCAAGTGAGTGGAGATGTAGAACGTCATGTTTAGCTATCCAACCCTCTTGGAATAGCATAGTAGTTTGGAAAGCAGTCAGGATTGTGCTCATTGACTCTCCAAGTGCTGTATTCAAACGATTTTAACCATGGTTTTCCGGATGATTTTTGTTTTGTAGTTTACAAAAATTTAAATAGCTATGTGGTGATTGGATTAGTAACCTCCCTCTTCTTGCCATCCCTTCCCACTCTGTGCTAGGTGGACGTTTCCATGTCTTCAATTCAGCTTTCAGCTATGTGAATAACTAACACCCTGCCCAACCTATGTGGCAGGTCTGTTTTATTTGCATGAGTTTGTGTTACTTTGTGCCTCTTTATTTCCTTTAGATAGCCTTCGGGATTCCTGCTTATTGCTGGTAGTATTCTCATGGGGTCGTATAACATTAGTTTATGTCACATTTCATTATCAATGGGTGTTCTTCTGACTATATTTATTCCACTAGATAAATAGGTCTTTTGGCTATGTCTTCCCTCTCCAATAGCTATACTGCAACTTAGTGATTTTTCTTTGGAAATGCAGATTAGAGGCGATATTCATATATGTCTGATGGGGGATCCTGGTGTTGCAAAAAGTCAGCTACTGAAACACATAATTATCGTTTCACCAAGGGGTGTCTATACCACGGGGAGGGGAAGCAGTGGAGTTGGTCTAACTGCTGCAGTACAGAAAGACCCAGTTACAAATGAAATGGTGCTGGAAGGAGGAGCACTGGTAAAGTTGTACCACCTTCTTCAAATGAAATTTGCATCAACTTTTTTAAAGCATGGAAGCTTAAATATTTATGCATGAAGAACTCATGGATAAAGTGTTGATGCTGTACAATTCCTACATATTCACAACTTTGCTTAATTGTGTGCCACATAATCCACATAATTTATCATACATTGGGCTGTTTGATTGTGCTGCAATGCAATAGTTTGAACGCTATCAATGAATAGTTGTGTCTTAAGGTTGAAAGTTACCATTTTAAAAGTTTTGGATTTCTTTGTAGGTGCTAGCAGATATGGGGATATGTGCTATTGACGAGTTTGACAAGATGGATGAATCAGATCGTACTGCAATACATGAAGTAATGGAGCAGCAGACAGTCAGCATTGCCAAGGCTGGGATCACTACATCCCTCAATGCCAGAACTGCCATTCTTGCTGCTGCTAATCCAGCCTGGTATGGTTATTCCTCTTATTCCTGAGAAATTGTCAATATGCATAAAATTGCAAGTCAAGCTTCTACATACTTCAGATTGCCAACCTTCATTCTACAAACAATATCATTTACTTATTCAATTAGCCGATATAGAAACTGTTATGGGTGTTGCCCACATTGCAGGGGCAGATATGATCTTCGCAGAACTCCAGCTGAAAATATCAATCTCCCTCCAGCCCTTTTGTCAAGATTTGACCTTCTGTGGTTAATTTTGGACAGAGCAGATATGGATAATGATCTGGAAATGGCAAGGCATGTTGTTTATGTCCATCAAAATATGGAGTCCCCTGCTCTTGGCTTTACTCCATTGGAACCATCAATACTTCGGTATGCTCACTACACCATATCATTTATGATGCTTCATATGCAATGAGGAAATTGAACCTGCCCCTTTTGTAGGAATTTTTTGGCAATATCTATACCCCTTATAAAAAGATCCTAAATATGTGATTTTAGTTTCCAAAAATATCCCTCCAAAATATTCAAATGCCTTTCGTAATGTGAAATTTCTTATATACTATTGTAGACAGCTTTAATTCTCAATTTCATACAGGATCTATAAATGATCTTGTGATGGAGTTAGATGAGCACAATAAAACCCAATCCAATACAAAATTAGTGGATTGACATGATATTTGCATGGTAATTACATATGTTGATATTGTCACAAACCCGGAAATCTGGGATATTACAGATATAAGGTGGAATCATCCTACTGGAAAAAAAACAATTTGATGATCAATATAGTCTAAAAATTAAATTATTTTAATAATATATATTTTTTACCATGTCAATAGCCAATCGAACATCCAATAAAATGGACAGGTGGATAAGAATCCAACATTTAGTGATACGTCAGGGGTTTAAATTCACTTTCATTTAAATAACCTGTTAGAAAAATTACATAATATACTAATTAGAAGTTTTAAAACAAACTCCCATAATTGAACATTACTTTGTAAGCACACTGTTTTGGTTAGGGATAATCAAAATTCTATGTCGAAAAAGATTGGGATGTCCTAAATCCCAACACGTTTCGACCCTTTTAAAATTAGCGGAATTAAAACACACACAAATATATAATATATGTAAAATATATTTGAATCTAGATGCATATGAATATCCAAAAAGTTAAAACAGTCGTTTAGCAATTAAACAATTAAGTCCAGATTTTTTGTGATGAAGGAAGCTTTGATAATTATGGTTATTGAGTAAAACTTTATGAGCATCTACAACTAGTGAAAGTAATGTATTAAGAAAGTCAATTTACAAATCGGATAGTACAGGCGCACTAAACTTTAATCGACTTACTCTCTATTTGTGATCCTTACCAAGGAACTCATTGGATTTGTCTTCAACAATAGAACCGGATATATTCCGACCTTCTAGTCAATCTTATTTCACAAGTCGTGGAATTTTCGCACATCACTGAATCCCAATTTCCATGCCACCTACGTCTCGTACGGAGGTCAACAGGTAGGAGAAAAGCATGTATAACAAAGTATATTTTTGAAAGAGCGTAATGACAAAGCTTAGAAATTAATACTCAAAATTGGAAGAACAATTTTCTCAAAAAGAAACTTTTACAAGCATTAAAGATGGGATCTTTAGAGAAGCCACCTTGTAAACTATTTTCTTAATACTGTATAAGTTGTGGAAGGTAGGTATTTATAGAGAGAGTAAACACTTAAGTCAAAATGATGCATCCAATAAAAGGTATGCACCCCAACACTCGAGCGTCGCACAGGCGTGCGTCAGGCATGCACTGTAATGTAAAGGGCTATATTGGGTGTGATTTTTTAACATAACGAATGATTCGTTTAACGACACTTAAGTGTGATTCTTTAGGGTTGAATTGGTATCGTGCACACACACCCACATTAAAGGCTATATCAGGTCTACTTGTAATTAAATAGAGGAAACTACCTATCATACTTCTATAAAATGTCTGATCTACGCTCTTTCTAGTGGGATCACTATCTAATTTGGTAAAAGTGTTTATGGGCGTCTGAGTGTTAATGACACTTTTGATTATGGGATTTTCTACTCTCGTGACTCCAATTTTGACTTGGAGTGTGCTCATGCGCCTAACCCACACCTGTATTGTGCTCATGTGCTCCATTGCTCGTGTTGTAGCGCCTGTAGTACGTCTAATTTCCTGCTCCATTGTGCTTGATGGGCGCCTAACTAGCGCTCGAGCGCCCTTAGGTAGATTGGGCGCACCTGACGTGTGCCTCTATCGCTCTCATGTGCTCTCCTTATTTCCTAGGCGCGCCTGACACACTCCTAAGGTGCGCTTGAGTGCCACCTTGCAGCCCTTTATCTCCCTCAAGTGCTATTCGTGCGCCATTTCATTTTCTCAGTCCTCTCGGCCATTCTCTCGTCCTTCTCTCTTCTCTCCTTCTCACTTCTTGGAAATCGTGGGTGGATCCAAGGTAAGATCTTCCTTTTCCATTTCTTCTTGCACTAAATCCCTCCATTAATGATATTTTCATCATCCTCTACAAACAACCACTTTTCCTCTCTTATTTTGATAGATTTGTTCATGTTGCGTCTATTTTTAGTCCCGATTTGTAGTTAGTAGTGCGAAAATTGTGTAGATCTTGGCGTGCCATGGAATCGTATTTTGGGTGTTTTGATGTGGAACCACCCGGGTTTTTGGGTTACCCGTTGTCATATCTACATCTCTCTTGTGTCGATTTGTAATGGCTTTGCCCCTCACTTGACCCGTGGTGATGGGGTTTTGTGGGTTCCTTATCTGCCAGATTTATCTCTGATTAGTGTGCCTCATCTGCTCTTTTTATGTTCTTCTGTCTAGATGTCCACCTCTTGTTTGTTCATATCCAGAAAGGCTGCCAGTAAGCATCTCTGGGCTAGCGGGCCCTCAGCACTGAATCGCTTTGTAAATACCTTCGTTGAGGACCTCTTCTAGAAATGCATGTCCCATCGGCAACTTACCCTTAAATGGGAAGTTCTCTTAGTGACCCTGGATCCATTAATTTCCTCTTTATTTATAGACCGGCACTGGAAGTCGGTTCTGACCAACCTTATTACTTCCGCTACACTCTTGGTTCAAGAGTTTTACATAAATATTCATGATATTGATTATGCGTTAAATTCTTTCTCTACCTTTTTGAGGGGGAGTACCCTTTAGATTACCTCGTAGGTGATCTCCTATACCCTTGGCATTCCGGGGTGAAGGGAACAAATTGTTTCGAATCACAATAATATTTTGTCCCCTTAATAAATTTGCGAAATAAAAAATATTGAATATATAATACACGTAAAATATATTCTAATCTGGATGAGAACAATAAATAACGAAAGCAATAATAACAAAGATACAATTTTTGGTGACAAAAGAAAATCTCGATAACTACGATTATCGAGTAAAACCCTCCGGGTTTCAACGGCTAGGGAAGATATGCACTATAAAAATTAACTTACAAATCGGGTTGTACAGACGCGCTAACCTAATCGACTTATTCTCGTATTGTGATCTCTACCAAGGAACTCCTTGGATTTGTCGACGGCAACAAAATCGGACGTTTTTCGGTCTTCACGTCAATCGCCCCTTATGAGCCGTTTGAATTGACGTACACCACTGGAACCAAGTTTTCACGCCACCAACGTTGCCAACGAAGGTAAATAGGCAGGAAGTTGTATAAGGGGTAAAGTAAAGGTAGTGAGAAAAACCTTAACGAGTGAGCACAAGTGTAGAACCTTGGTTTTCTCAAGTGGAGTAATGTTAAAGCATGAAGGATTGAAGTTTGCTTTGCAAACGGCCATCCAATACTCAAGCAAAAAGTCATGGGTAAATGAAATAAGACGGCAATATATAGGGAGGCTCGAAAATTTAGGTAAAAAATGTGACCGTTGGTAAAATGCATATTGCAGGGCTCGAGTGCGGCTCGAGTGCACGGCTGGCGCACCTAGGGTTTCATGAGATACCTCATCGGCGCTTGAGCGAGTCTCGAGCGAGCTTCAAGTGTAGGTCTATTGGTTTTGGTGCTCGAGCATGGGGTGGGCGAGCATCAGGCGCATGCTTATTGGAAACAGAGCTCGAGCGCGGCTTGAGCTTACGGTGGGCACTAGCATACTGGAAACTGGGCTCGAGCGCGGATCGGGCGTGTAGTAGGTGTCATGGTATTGGAAACGAGGCTCGAGTTAACGTAGCCGTGCAGCAGGCAAAGGTCCTTGGAAAAGGACACCAATTGATATATGCGATGTAGATCTTCAGACTAATACAACCTGTTATCAGCAAGAGACCAAACACGGTCATGGAATATACCAACATATAAATGATCCTAACACGGGGGTCCCCAATCTTGATTTCCCGTTCCATGCCACATTGCGATGAGGTAGCCTCATTTCTCTATGGCTCTCCCATGATGTGGCATGGAAAATTGTTTAAGACCAAGGATCTTACCCCTCGGAGGATGGTGGTATGTCAAATTATGTTTGACCAATATTTTTCCTACCACACATCTTATCTCTATCCCTCTTGACAAAACATTGCTTCTCTTAGTGGGCGGCCGATTAATCTCCCATCTCACCTATGTTCCCATATCATTTCTATTTTTGTCTCCAAGAAGGATGACAATATTTCCTATGGTTGTCTCATCCAACACCTAATTATGGGTCTTGACGTTTAGTTCCCTAACCTTCCTTGTGTGCGGCTTGGCAAGCCTATTACTTGTACTACTTTTGAACAAAACCAAGCCCACACTCATTGTCTTTTCTCGGCACATGGTGACCCTCTAGATGATCCTCTTCCAGAGGACCCCTCCTTCCCGGCCGATGTTGGCCCCTCCAATCCTTCTTTGATCTCTATCTCTTCCACGCTAACCATGGGGCAGCTCACTCGGCTTTCTGATCAGCTTGTGCGGTTTTCTACTTCTTAGGAGAGCTGGAGTCTCACATTCTCAAAGGCTTTCAGTGCCTTGACTCCTGACTTGATGCCCAAGAGTCTTATATGCCGGAGCAGTTTGCCCATTTGTTTGCAGAGTTGGCATCTCGATGTGAGAGTGATTATCTTGACTTTGAGTGATGCTTTTCCTTTGGTCATTCGTGATAAAAAGAGGGAGCACATATACTTAAGAGGTTATATTTTAGGGGGAGGACTTAGATGTATAATGTTTTTATCTTTTAGTTTGGTCTTTGATGTATAATTTCTTTCTGCAATATATTCTTCATGTATTCTTGATTTCTATATATGCGTTGCTTATTCTATATATTTCTGTACTAACAATGCTTGAATATGAACAACATATTTTCGTATCCTCTTCTGGCTGTGATTATTGTATCGTCTGTCTTATTAGGAGTAGATTTTTATATATACGGGTTTTATTTCGGTGATATCTAAACTTGTGATTCATATGTTTTTAGTTTTATGGTTATTGAAGAGTTTTGTCATAGAATCGTTAAAGGGGGAGATCGTTAGGCATATTATGTGTTGGCATATTCCGTGATTGGGTTTGGTTGGTCGTTGGCATATTATCCAGTGTCATGAAGATCCGCGTTAGATTCACGCCGATGTTCACAAATGTGCAACTTCCAGTATTCACGCCCGCCTTGTGTTTGATTTGCACTCGAGCGCCTTTTCAAGAATCCCTACGCTTGAGGTGCACCCGAGACGTGCATGAGTGCCTTTTCCATAATGTCCATGCTTGAGGTGCACTCGAGACATGCATTAGCGCACTTAACACAGTTTAACCGTGACTGATGAGTGCTCAATTGGCGCACAAGCGCAGGGGTGCGGACCTCTTACATTACAGTGCATGCCTGACGTGTGCCTTTGTGGCACTTAAGCAATGGGGTGCATACCTTTTATTTGCTGTATCCTTTTGGCCTAATTTTTCACCATCTCTATAAATACCTATCTTCCACAACTTGTGTAGTATTGAAAAAATAGTTTATAAGGCGGCTTCTATAAAGATTCCATCTTTAATGCTTGTAAAAGCTTCTTTTTTGAGAAAACTATTCTTCCATTGTTAAGTATAAATTTCTAAGCTTTCTTATTACGCTTTCTCGAAAATATACTCTGTTATTCATGCTTTTTTCTGCCTGTTGACCTCTGTACGAGACGTGGGTGGTGTAGAAATTCGGATTCAGTGGTGTGTTCAAATTCCACGACTTGTGAAGTAAGATTGACTAGAAGAGTGGAAGGTATCTGGTTCTGTTATTGTAGGTAAATCAAATGAGTTCCTTGGTGGGAGTCATAAACCGAGAGTAAGTTGGCTAAAATCTAATGTGTCTGTACCATCCAATTTGTAAGTTGACTTTCTTAATGCATTGTTTTCACTAGCTGTAGAAGCTTGGAGGGTTTTACTCGATAACCTTAGTTATTGAGATTTTCCATCGTCACCAAAAGCCTAGACTTGATTGTTTAATTGTTGGACGATTGCTTTTAACTTTGAATATTCATATACATTTAGATTCAAATATGTTTTACGTGCATTATATATTCGTGTATGTTTTAATTTTGCTATTTTAAAAAGGATCAAAACTTGTTGGGATTTGGGACATTGTAGTCTTTTTCAATTAGTATTAGAGCTTCACCTCGATCCATGATCCCGATCTAGATGCATACTAGCCAATTTCTATCCGTTCCTCCCTACTTTGATGGGAGTAACTATGCCTATTGGAAGGTTCATATGAGGGCTTTCTTAAAATCTATGGATGAACGGGCATGAGGTAGCATGGAATTTGGGTGAACTCCACCCAGGAGCCTTACTGGCGATAAACTAAAAGTTTTGTCCTAAGAAGAACTTGATACTTGTAATTGGAATAATAAGGGATTACATGCTATTTTTATAGCTGTAACCCTTGAGGAGTTTAAATGCATCTCAATATATGAGATTTATAAATATATCTGGGATATTTTTGAAATTTCTTATGAAGGTACTCAATTAGTTAAGAACTCAAAATTGAAGATGCTCATTGCTCACTACTAGATTCAGGAATTTAGAATGAAAAATGACGAAAACTTTGATGAATTTTATGCAAACTTAAACGACATGGTAAACTCGACGTTTAACTTAGGAGAAAGAATACTTGAGAATAGAATTGTTTGGAAAGTCCTGTGATTGCTTCCTGAGCGATTTTGACCCAAAGTTACGGCTATTAAAAAAAGTGCAGATCTTGATAAGTTAAAAATTGAAGAACTTATTGAGTCATTACAAACATATGAACACATTCTGTGACGGAACCGATTTTTTTTTTTCCAGAAGTTTCCGTCAAGACAGAAACAGAATTAACGGTACTAAAATATAAGGTAAGACTTTTGCAGAAATTTTGGTAGAGTCTCCTTTGTAACTGGATGAAAACCCAAAAATACAACATGTATGATCAACTATTACAAGCAACAATTATCAATCATCCACAATTCTTCCTACAACATGCATACACAGGATCATATATGCCATCCATGACATAAATCTATAAAAGCGTTAGTTACACTAGCGGTTTAATATCGAGATGTCGTCTAGGACCTGTACAGTATATCCAAAAGTTTAGAGCGGAAGTTAAACTATCAACATGCAGAAGCATAGTTTTTCCTTTTTACTATCATATACATCATATGCGTTCTATACAAAATTTACATGTGCATGGTCATCCATAGACACAAGATCAGTATACAAAATCACATGTCCGGTCAAGTCTTTACGTCAACATGCTCTCCTAAAATAGCTCCAAAATGCTTCAGATCCTCCAAAGTCTTCAAAAATTTCTTTTGATTACTCTTTTTCGTTAGGCACTAACTCTACTATCTCATCTGGAAGGGAAAAAAAATAATAAAACAGTGAGCCGGGGTCTAGCAAGGTACATGAATATGAGCGGTAAAACTGTGAAGCATAACGTGTGAGGTATTGGGTTTAAGAACTTGATAATGATGAGGTGATTAATATGTTAATGATCAATACTAATCCTTTGGAACGAATAAGGTTTGGTATCGGAAGAAAAATTGAGAAAGTGTTCGGGTTTGTCCTGCAGATGCACGGCCAGCAGGCTTGCGCCTACTGGACGTTCGAGCCGCGGCTCAAGCGCATTCTCCAATAGCTCCCCCGCCCTCTGGCCGTTCGAGCAAAAAAACCAGAACCGGCCCCGCCTGCTAGCCGCTCGAGCGGTGGCGCAGTATAAAAGTCACACCCCGCCTTCTCCTTATCATTTTTGCATGGTTTAGGATTTTTAGAGAGAGAGTGAGTGATGACCCGAGTTTTGAAATATGATAATTATAAGGTAAATAAATAAAAATAAGTAAATTACGTTCACAAGGTACGAGAGGAATGGAGTGGAAAGCTCAAAGAACCGAAATTAGTGAATTGAGAACTAAAATTGTAAGCGATGAAATGTTAATCCGTAGACGAGAATTTGGGTTTTAAATTGTGATAATCATGACTTATTAAGGTTATATAATAAAAAACAAGGTCCAAGTATGTGAAAGATTGGATTAGAATAGTCAAAATGGGTCCCGAACGGCGAAAACGCGACGTAGGCTTGCTGCAGGCTTGCCGCGGGCCAGACCTTCGCCCTCTGGGGGCTCGAGCCCTCCTATCGA
>JAOVVI020002017.1:3595-19325 GCA_028571085.2 Nepenthes alata
GATAAAGCTAAATTAGAGTTTAACTCAAAAGTTTAATGAGTTTAATTTAAATAAGATAATTTAGTAAGGCCATTATTTATGATTTAATATCGAATATACATAATAATTATAAAATATGAATGCAAATATCATTTTATAAGATCAATTATAAGTAAAAATTGGTATATGAATTGTTATTATATATTACACATAATTTTTTGTGACTTTTGGATACTATAAATTAAACTATCATAAATTAAGTTTGCTTATTTAATTTGCTATGAGTGAATATATTAAATAAATTTATAATTAATTTATGTGATATGATTGATCAACGGTTACTTTTATATTTTCACTAAAAAATAAAAAATGTCTCAAATTTATTTTTTTCTCTTTAAATTATAATTTTTTATATATAAAAAAACTATACAATATGTCTCAATAAAAATATAAAATATTTTTTTAAGTTAAATTATTCATTCTTCATCGCTTACAATTATATAATTTTATATATTAAAAAATATTTATAATAAAAAATATATCTTTTATCTTAATTTTGAGGTATATATTCTATGCTAAATGTAATTTTTCAATAATTAAGGTTAAAAATACATATCCCTTATATTTTATTGTCCAAAATATTATTCCAACCGTATCAAATTTAATGAATACAAATTTATTTTTAAGGAACTAAATAAAATTTAAAAACTTATTTTTATTTAAATTATTAGATAAAAAATTTTAATTATAAAATTTAAATACAGACCAACATCTTTTAAATATTCAATTTTATTAAATTTTTAATATCAAATTTAATATTTAATAAATAATATTTAAAAAAATAAATCTAAAAATATAATTTTTTTAATTTTTTTAAATTTTAACAATTTCCTTATCTAAAAAGTATTCGTCTATAAGCACGCAATATTTTTAATTTTAGCGTAGACCCGTACGGCATCCTAAATTTGTTGCGTGTATATACGTGGTTGTTCCCCTTGGAGAGGAACTGAAAAGCGTGTTAGATGGGCGCCGAGCTGCTGAGTTGACTCGGAAAATGGGTTTCAAAGCTCCGAATCTGGTTGGCCCGAATAGGTGAACCGTGACCATGCTCAAGATTTGTATGATTTGGGCTCCATGAAATTATACGCGTAGATTAAAACAAAAAATACTATTTATATATTTAATTATGTATTTATGTATTCGAATTAAAAAAAGTGAGTGTGATTTTATCATATTTTAATTTTCTATTCTTTGATCTCCCTCTCTTTGTAGAAAAAAATAACAATTTTAATACAAATAAATGTACAAATAATTATATAAATAGCATTGCTCGATTAAATTTGGGTTATTAGCAAATTTTAATTGATTTAAATAAAAAATTTATTATTATTAAGTTATATTTGGTCACGTCCAATTACATGTGTAAGACAAATAAGTCATTTGTTTATAGTCGAAATAAGGACGATTTGAAACAATAGGAGACTTTAGTCTTAAATGTCTTAATTTAAAATTTTATATCTCAATAAAATTATCTAAAAAATATAAAATTATTCTAATTAAATATAATACTTATATATTGATAGGTTCAGTATCGTTGACCAGCCTAAAATTTAAATTACAGCAAATAAATAGCTCGTCAGAAAGCTCTTCCAAACCCAATGCAAGGCCCACCGATCGACCCAATAGTTCAGTCCAATGAGTCTTCTCAATATATCTTGCCTAAGTTCCCACATCACTCATACAAGTAGGGGGGTGATGCTACAAGTCACACCATAAAAGCAATTGCCGCAGTAGACTCCAGCAAGCTTCGGACGTTTAGGAAAAATAGGCAACCATCACCAGCAACTCTCCTATGAGTTCAAGCCTACCCTTTATCCAAAGAACCCTCATTTCAGGAGGCCATCCCGCTATCCAAAGAGCCCACCATCTAGAGTATCATATCTTCCATCCAAGAGGCCCTTCATTCAGAAGGTCCTCCCTCTAGGCGTCATGCCTTCAATCCAAAAGTCATAATATCCCTCTTGAAGGCCATCCCTCATTTTAGGAGGCCAACCTGTCGTCCAAGGAATTCATTATTCAGGAGGCCCTCCATCTAAGCGTTGTATCCTACATCTTGGATGCCCTCCCTTTAGGCGCCATAACATTCTTTCAGTAGACATATTCTTCATCTAGGAGGCCTACTTTCTTTTCAAGCATCCCACTTTACACCCTGTAACTCAACTCTTCATCTCATAAGTCGTCATTTGGACAAGCGTACTCTCAAAATTCAGCCCTCCATCTCATAAGCCGCCCCCGAACTGACGCGATTTCGAATCTCAATCCTCCATCTTATAAGCCACCCCTAATCGGGCGCAACCTCAAAATTTAGTCTTCCATCTTATAAGAGACCTTGACTCAATGCACCCTTGAAACTCAACCCCTCATTTCATAAACCACCCCCTAGTTGGATGAACTACTAAGCTGCCCTTCAATTGGGCACACCTCTAAAATTTCATTTATTCGAGCACATCACTAAGCCGCCGTTTAATTGAGGCGCACTCACACTCAATCCCTAGAAAAACATATAGCTATACATTTCTCTCATATCTTTACGTTTTTTCATCAATTGAGAAAGATTTCTAAATTAAGTGTCGGAAGATAAACAAAAAAGTGAATCCCGTCAATCATTTGACTTCTTATTTTTTAGTTGTGTTGTATAGAATCCAAATTATTAGAGATAGAGACCAAACCCAAATTAATTCAACCCAACGCGAAATATTAAATGGCTCCCTAATCCGTACAATAATTTAAATCTTAGGACGCATTATATATATATACTTAGAAATATTTAAAAAGACTTATTTACATAAATATATTTATTAATATATTTTTTTATAAAATTTGATATTTATTTAAAGTAAATAAATTTACTTATGAAAAATCATATTTCGGGTTGGCTTGGGCCAAATTTGTTATTTTGTACTCGTTAGCATATGTTATACAAAAATTTTTATTATATTTATTTATCTTAATTATAATCTATAAAATTTCAGACCAAATAGATTATACTGACTTTACTCTGATTCTAATTAATTATACCTGATAGTAAAAATTAACATAGAAGAATTATTGCCATTTAAGAAGTGCCATCTGCATGTTGCCTGCCTGCCAGAGGAAAGTATATTTTCAACAAGTATCAAGTTTGTCCTTTTCAATTACCAAACTTAATATATATTAATTTTTATTTCGAGTAATACTAAATAATATTATCTAGATACTTTTAATAATACAGTATCTTATTTATTTATATATATTAATAAAATTATATAAAAATAAACTGATAATTACATATTATGTTATTCTATATTATTTAAAAAATCTCCTTAAAATTCAGTTTTATGGGTGCAAGTTACCAAGTCTTGCACGCAATAAGGTTGGAGATCAGAAGTAAACCCTGCATTTTGGCCTATAGTTATTGGCTCTTATCTCATATTTATCCATATTCCTCAATTATTAAAATATTTTACTTTTTATTTAATATTGGACTCATCAAAAAATAAAAAAAAATTTGAATAAATATAAATTGAATTTGAGCTTAAATCAAGGTTTTAAGATTTTGATTTTTTGTGGGTTTGGTTGGTTGCTCAGTTAGCCCCATCCTTTTATTATTTTATAGTTATGTATTTAAAATAGCACATATTTAAAAAAAAAGGAAATAAACTTATTTTCCTAAAAATAAATAAAAAATAATTAAAGTTAAATTTAAATTAAATATGAATTAAATTTTAATAAAAATCCATAACTGATAAATTTACTCTGAACGGATAATGCCCGATTACTGTAATTAAAAGACTTAATTATGTCTGTTTATAAGTTAAATTAGGTTAATTCGGGTTGATTTATAGGAATTATTTTATTTTTAGTATAATTATTTAAATATTTATATTTATAGAAAAATATTTAAAAATGTATAATATTTTAAAAAGTTGATAACTAGTTATCAATAAATCAATTATTGCGTCATTTAAATTTAAACAAATAATTTAATAAGCGAGTTTAAATTTAAACTCCGCTGGCTGGTCGCTAACTTAGTAATTTATATTTGAATTAATTGAGTTTAATCTTCTCATTAACTAAATAAATCTGAATTAATCAACTCGCTAATCCAATTGTAATCACTAAATAAACATGAAAAAAATAAAATAAAATAAAATAAATTTTGTTTGGAATCTGGCCAACGTCGCTGCCAAATGGCTTTTCGAGTTGCGCGCAAGATAAAGCTATGGCTGATGAGGAAACCGAGAAGGGAACACACGCAGCTTTAAAGTTCCTTGCAATTTTCGCTCTTTAGTTCCTCAATTTCGCGCACTTTATCAGTTCTCCTACCTGGGCCTGTGTGTGAGTGTGTGTGCGTGTTACACTATCTATGACCGGAGGCAACTGCAACTGATTTCTGTTTATGTTTCTTCCAGATTGGCTCTAGGTTACTCTGTCTCTTGAATCTGTGATATGTGGTAGGGTTTATGGCTTTTTCGTGATTTGTTCATCTAAATCGATAGCTGGCAACTATTTTGAGCTTCCGCTTCATTTGACTCTTTTTGTTTTGGTGTCGTTGCGGTTACTTATTTATGCGTTCTGGATTTTCATAATAGTAGTTGCTTTATTTTGCATGACACGTGATGTCTCTGAAATTCGTATTGATAATTTTTTTCTACTTTTTTTACTGTTATGATTTTTTTTATTCATGAATTTCATTTCGTCAACAGAATCAATTTGTTTTTTTATATGTTCTGTTGGCATCTTGGATTTCTGTGGTCTTTTGTTCTGAAATATGCATAAAAGCAACATATTCTAGGTTAGAGGTTAGCTAATTATCGCGACCTTTGGCAATTTTCTACTTGAATTTTTTTTTTTTTTTGGTTAGATTTTGGGTGTATTCGATAAAAGTTGAGTTTCAATCAAGTATAGGGTTTACGTGACAGCTATTTTTCGTGTTTGAGTGGGAGCCTGACGGAGTTTTAGGTAGTTTAGGCCTTATATTGCATATAGGTACAGAGAGATCATGTGGAACAGAAGATGAGAACAGATGGGTAGGCCTATTGATGGGATGGGATAATCAGCTGATCCAGAGAACTTCAGTTTGATCTGTTAATAACTCACTGTTAATATATATTCTCTCTGAATTGCACTAACATTACTTATTTGAATTTTTGAATATTTATCATTTTAGGGGGATTTAATTCCTAGGTATTCAATTCTTAAGATAAGATGAATACTGTGTGTTTTAACTGTGTAGCTTTTATCCAATCCCCTTACTTGGATTTGGTGGAATAAAACAAATTACTTGGAATGAAAGGCAAATTTATAGAAACTAATTCTCCATTTATGTTGACAGTCTTTAGGTTATAGTTTTAATAGGATGATTTTTTAGTAAATATTATTTTTAATTCACTTGGAAGGAAATGCGTGGATAAGTTATTGTCCAGTTTCTGCTTACCTTCTTTTAGTTGATGAAGTAAAAAGACATTAAGCACATCATATTATATAATTTCATTTATAGATCTATTAACTTAAATTTTTGAACATGGACTATGTTTTCGTAGTATTTTCTATTGTATTGGACTTATTAGCCTCATATAGGCAGAATATCCGGATTATCAATGGGATCAGTGGCAAAGTGAGTGGAAATATCTGTGCACTTACTTTCTATAATACATGTATGTGTTTTACTGTGGAAAATTTAGCGGCACATTGACCCCTCACCAAATCGTGGATCTGCCTCTGGATCTGATTGAGCGCTGGGTATTTCCTGTGTTGGATTATTTTTCATCCCTTTATTGTCCGTTATGGAAATTCGGTTTTATAATTGAAACGAGCATGCAAGAGGATCAATGAAAACTGAGAAATTCTAATCCTTCCCAGGTTGAGGTTACACTCTACCAATTTACTTTTTCTCTTACTCTTTTTTGTTCACTGGGGCAGTTTTTTTTACTCTATGATTTTATGCCGTGGAATTACTATAAGAATTAAGAACCTCAATCTGTAAATGCTGACGACAATTGCTTCCCCATGGAGCTTGAGATCTTCCTTAGATATAATACGAAGTGAAAACCAAAACAACAGATAGCTATATGAGCTTCCATCCTGCCTTAGCCGCAGCGCAAGAACCTCTTTATGTAGATTGTTCGTTGGATTGACCGAGAACCAAACCAAGGCATAATCATAGCAACCTAGTCTAATTGCTTGTATTGATTCTCTCAGTCTCACCTGTATTGAGTTTGCACCTGGCTGTTAGTTATGTAAATAGTTTGGATGGAGTGAATGGAGCTTTCGAATTTGCCCTTTCTTATTTGAACCGGTGAAAGGAACACTGATGCCTTGAATCATGACAGCTGGACTAGGTGAAATTTGGTGGATTTATTTTCACTGAGTGTACTTGGTGTCCGACACATGTCAGACATCGATACGTTTTGGACACTCTGAGTAATTTTATAATTTTTTAAAAGTTGTGGGCCATTTTGTAAATTTTAAAAAATATTGATTGTTTTATAATTTTAAAAACTTAAAGCAGTATTTTTCTATTTTATTTCTGTCAATAGTCCCGACTCCTCAAGAATATTAGTCTAGAGAGATTTATTCTTTTATAGTAGGTGACACTTTTTTTTACCAAATTTTCATAGGATATAGAATCAATACTCAAGTAGATGAGACGAATACAGACGTAAAACAAATGAAGATGATAATACAACTGATCTTTGGTGGAGCAAAGATTTAATTTTTTCATCACAAATAAAGATAATAACTCACAAATTAAGTATAAAATAGTAGTATTTATCAATTAAAAAAATTATAAATTATGATTTTAGCTTACGTGTCTCCAACATATTGTGTCCTTAATTTTTATAAAATAGTGTGTTGGCGTGTCGGTGTCTTGTCGTGTTCATGCTTCATAGGGCATATCACACTAGCAACTCATTGATCGTTGGAATCTCTAAACATAATTTGTCAATCTTGGTCCGTTAAATTGCCTTTTGAAGCCTTATACATAGTATAGTATTCTATTCCAATAAAAAGCTGCCATCCTTTGTACGTTTGGCATTACACTTATTGTCCCTCTCATGTCAGTATGTTTCATTCTTTATCCTGTTCCTTATTGTACGTCCTCTTGTGATAATTGTGTGACAGTCTTTTTTCTCTCTTTTTATGCTTTTAGTCTTTCATTTTCTGTATCTTTTTCCATTCTTTCTATGGTGATTTGTAATTGTCTATAAGCTCATTGTTGATTTCATATTTCATGTGTGCAATCGTTTGAGTAACTTAATTTAAAGATTACACCCTTTCTTTGTGAATTTAATGTGCTTATGAAGATTTCTTCTCTGGTTTGGGAGGCTATGTGGGGAAGGAATCTTACTCTTGATAACCTTCGGAATAGGGTTTTGCTTTGTTAAGTGGATGCCTTATGTGTAATTATAGTCTAGAATCTGTGGGTCACTTTTTTCTTAATCATTAGACAAATTAAAAGCCCTGGCCTTGTACCAAATGAAAAATAAAGTAATTCATTGGCTGCTGCTTTTGGTTTGACAGACTTTATTGTGTTCAAGCTGGTGTGAAGAATGAATTATTAGCAAGTGTGGTTCATCAAGAGGAAAACATGAAACTTTTGTGTTTTAATCCCTTTGATTATCATTTGGTTTACTTGGTAAAAATTAAATGATGCTGCTAAAATGCTAGTGTTACTTCCCCAAGAAATTTCAGTTGGGGTGGCTACTTTTTCCCTGCTATTTACAGCCTCCTTTTATTATAAAAAATTATTTTGTTTGGTGTACTTCTTGTGTTTTTTCCCTTATGTCGTCCTTCGAAGCCATATGAATGATATATATTGCTCTTACTTTTCTGATAGAAAAAGAGAGAGTCCCTTTGGAGGACATTTTTTATAAATGAATACCCTTAACTAATATTTGTTGGATGTGTCTTCTTTCATTGGGGAAGGAGCAGAGACTTGTAAACTGTTGCTTAAACATCTTTAATGGCTGACTATCTCTTCGTGAATTTGTTTCTTGTTGTTATGCCAAAACATCGCTGAATGCGTAACCAACATTTTTAAATTGATTTGATATGTTATTCATTTGGTGGTCTTTTTCTTAATGAAATAACAGTGAATTGTGTGACATAAGGAGGTGATTCTTGGTGGACGAGGAATTGCTGGCAATGGGTGGTTGCTGTTCTTCTTCCAGAAAATCTCATTTGCAAGGGACACCAGTATATTACTATGTCAGTTGCATCTTTCATTCAACATTTCATTATGTTTTTTATATCATGTTGCCTTGCGTGTTGTCATTGAAAACTGACCCCCATAAAAAAATGGAAACGGAAGGGAAGGGAGTAGTTTGAACATAGGCCTACTACTAGGTTTCCTTTGGGTTATAGGATTATCAATAGCAACCACTAACAACTAACTGCGAGGGGAAAAAACTATTAAGGTAAGTAGGAATTGTCTGAAGGGCAATTTAAGCTAAGAAAGCAATTAAAACAATTATTTTATGTTGTTCTGTTAGGTGCTAATTTGGTACCATGAGAATCAATATTTCTTATTTCTCTCTGGTGCCTTGTTAAGCATTGCCTTAACACATGTATTGTTTTTTTCCCACAAAGATTTCTCGTTCCTGCTCCAGTGCATGTAGGATGTAAAGTCTAAACAGCTTATGGAGAGATAAATTAAAATACTTTGCTTATGGGGTTAGGTTTTTTCTGTGCACTGTTGGACCCACTATTATATATTTAGTGCATTTCATACAACATATACCATGTCATCTCTTGCTTAAAATTGACGTTGACTACAGCTGCTGATAGGTTGTCAGAAGCCTCACTTAGTCAATTTCCTTTGTCCTGTCGAGGAAGATAAAAGTTTCTTCTCATCCCTTTGCCGTGTCACCTTCGTCCCATCTTCTAATATAGTCCACGGCTCTTGAATCAAGCATTTTTGCTGCTTTTATATACTCTCTTGATGTAGGCTTGGCACTATGAGTCACATTTGGGGTATAAATGAAAATAATGGCTGATATATATCGGTATTAAGTTTCTTGATACTAATATTTTCCGATACTGTGACTCGTGGATGAAAATATCAGTATTAGTATTAATCGCGATCATATCGATATTGAACAATATATGTTGGTATCAGACTTATCGAACGGAAAAACATTTATGAAAATTATAAGCTAACAAAACAGTATCGACTGATATTGATATATATTGCGAAATTGTTGCGGTATCTGAAAATATCGGTATCAGGAACCTCAATATTAATATATATTAGTCGATATTTATATCAATACCGCAGCTATATCGTGATATGTTGTGATATCAGCCATATAATCCGATATATTGGCCGATACACCCAAAGTTTCCCTCTCATATTACAATTCTCTAATTTTTTTGCTTCTGATATTATCTTATACCAATAAATATTGTTCGATATGTCCGATGTCAATATGGTCGCGACTATACTTATATTTTCATTTATGCATTGGGGGCTGGAATCACCTTTGATTTTGAGGCTTTGTAGAAACATGAAGATGGGCAGCGATCATTGGGATGTGCTTCTTTCTTTTGTCTAATTTCCTTTCTAGCAATCTCATGGCATGCAGTGTCCCCCAGCTTTGGAAGAGCAAGAGACCTTGAGATCTTACCTTGGTGCAGCCTCTGGGCTCTCGGCAGGGAGGATCCTTGTCGAATTGAATTTGGATACATCAAGTCCCGATACTTACCGTCCGCCTCCTGCACCTATCCCATTCAATGTACTCTTTGGACACCCCCAAACTCCAAGTGGCACTCTCAGAAGCCCCGGCAGTAAGTTCAATCTGGAAGGCGAGTTGACTGAATCAGAGCCCGTCAGAGAAACTGCCATTGCTGGTGATCATGGGATTTCCACTTCACCTGATCATATAAAAAAATCAGACAGAAAAACTCTTGCTGATGTTTTGCTTTCCTCTCCAACAAAATCTGGTTTTGAACCCTCAAATCCCAATGAACATTATAAATTAGAGGGCGAAGAAGATGACGTCTGCCCCATTTGTCTTGAAGGTGTGAGTTTGTTTACAGCTTTAGATGATGGCATTATATTAAACAAATCTGATCATGGATTACTGATTATTGATTTTTTCCTTATTTGTTAACTTGCTTTCACAGAGTATGATTCTGAGAATCCCAAAATGATCACTAATTGTGAGCATGATTTTCACTTGTCATGCGTTCTCGACTGGATGGAAAGAAGTAGTTCGTGCCCTGTCTGTGATCAGGTTTGTCCTCCAGAGCTGTTTTTCTAGGGCCATCGATTTTCAAGTTGTAATGATGCTGGTGCCACTTCTTTTAACGGGCTGGGTTTGTTTAATTCAACAGTTGAAACGCAAATGTTTTCACTAGAAAAACAACAGATATAACAGAAGAAATTATAGTGCACTAACTATGGTACGGAGAGGTAATTTTTCTAAAGAAGATGAATTATCTGTTGAATTGGTGTTCTTTGTGTTTAGAATGGCATCTTAATCCTATCCTAGTGGGGTCAACTCATTTAACTCGTGATACAGTGGGTCCACCGTGTGCGTGCACGCCGTTGATATTACTATTATCAGTGCATTGTTGATACTTTGAGCTTTGGTGTTTTCTAAGGGAGTATACAATTGTTGCTTGGCCTTAAAATTAGAAGTTTGATGAATGAATAGTAAAGATCGAATGGTCATTTAAATCATTTGATAAAATCTCAACTGTTTATCCACCAAACTTTTAATCTTAACTGTTGGATTCATTTGGGAGTCTGAAATGTGAGAAGGCCTAATAGCACTTCCTCTAATGGTGTATGCTGATCTTCCATTCTTGCTTTAACATGTATTGCAGGAAGTGACATTCAATCCCCCCGTTGATTAGCTACTAAGCTTCTCCCAAACATGCAGAGAGTTGACTGCATTCTCCTCTACATCAAAGCTTGTGGGTTCAATAGGCCAGACATGGAAGAATTGTCTCTGTTTCTTCATAGGTTTTTCAAATGGTGTTTCGGATGCCATTGTTGCCGATGGCAAGCGTCCTTGCAAAACTGTTCGAGCTGTATTCTTACCACGAAAGCCGTGAAGAAATGCAAGCTTCTTTAGTGTAAAGAGAGCTATGATTGTTTCTTCAGAAGCCATGGCTCAAAGAGGGCCAACTGCAAAAAGGTACTCCTCTAGCTCAGTGATTTTCGTCTATGCATGTATAGATTGATTTTTATTTTTTTTTTTGGCCTTTTCACATTAAAAGGCTGCATTTATCTGTTCGATTTCATGGTTTCTGGTGAAGGATACCGAGATATGAAACTCCTGGTTGATGATGTATATGCAACATTGCTTAGGTGATCAACATTGGTTTCTGATTGCTGCCGTTAAGAATTGTCGAACGTGACTTTATGTATATTTAATAAATTTTTTTATAGTTGTTTTATTTTATTATAATTTTTTTTTTAAATTTTCCAGTCTTTGATTAAAAAAAATAATTATATATCTAAGAAATCGGCTGTTATTAGTTATTAGAGAATCAAGAATGTTTTGTTATATATTATTAAAAAAATTATTTTCTTAATAGCCTAATATTGATAAAAAGATTGATATTTATATAATTAAAATTTTGATTTTTAATCTTTGGTTGAAGAGATTTGTTAACTTCCCATCGATTCTAATTTTAGGGAATCTTTGAGAAAAACTATATGGATAATTTTTTACGTAGAAAATTATGTATCTCTTATTTAAAAAAATAAAGGTAAATTGAAAAAAAAATTGATTTTTAGTTCTACATATAAATAAATTTAAGCATAGATTCTTGTATATATTAATATTTAATTTTGTATTATTATATTATGAAATAATTTTATAATTTGACGCTCAGTAAAATAATTTAAGTATCAGAGTATATACAGCTTCATGAATATTTCTCCATTGTTTTTTAAGTGAAAGCCTAATTATGAAGTAGGGAAGGATAAGTATAACCATTTTAAATATAAGTTTTTTTTTTTAATGATTAAGACCGTTTTGAAAGTAAAAGGCATAAATTAAGATAATATTTTAATATGTTATTTTAATTAAATATTAACTATTATAAGAATATCAGAGCCTAATATTTAAGTAGATTATAATAAAAATCCTTTGTCATGGATAAATTTTAGTTTCTCGTGATTCAAATTTTAGCTTGAGCTTCCGATTTGAAACATATCTGAAAGGAATTTTCTATGTGGAAATGCTTCCTGATTTAATGAATTTCGAATGATATTTATAAAATATGAAAGAATTAATAAAAATATATCTTTTAATTTTATATTTAAGTTGTAAATTTATGCAAAAGTTATTTTTTCAAAAAGAAGGTCGAAAATTCTATATATTTTTAAGTTTTTAATAAATTTTGTCCTAAATTTATTAAATTATTCAACAAAAAAATAATAGTATCGGATGTGAGTTAATAATTAAAAGACACAAAGATTATCATTTTCTATATTTTAATTATTTATTTTTAGATAAATGATAATTATTTAATTATTTAAAAAATTAAGTTTTATAATTAATTATTTTAAAATAATTAAATTATAATTATTTATTTAAAAATAAAAATAATCAAAATAGAAAAATGAGTCACCCTATTTCTGAAGCATCCCAAGTTCCTGGATTGTGGTACAGATTATGGAGCCTTTTATTTTAGAACGGGTCCAATCTCCGTCGCTGTTAATATTAAACCTGCACACCATAAATTACAAACAATTTGTCAAAGGACGGTGAAAATTATTTTTATTGCATATCTTTTAACGTTCAAATAATAAATTTTTTTCAAATAATAGAAAGATACTAGGAGGATGTGATCAATGAAGAGATGCATATAGCGGTGGGTGAAATGTTTGGATGCGCCCGCTGATGGGCAGCTTAGAGGTGTGTCCGGTAGAGAGGCGGTTTAGAGGAGCGCCCACATATGGGCGATTTAGAGATGCACTCGGTAGAGGAGTGGCTTAGAGGTACGCCAGGTAAATGGACAACTTAGAGGTGCACCCGCAATGAGGCGGTTTAGAGGAGGACTAAACTATAGTGGTGGGTCAATATCCTGATTATCAGAGCAGAATGTTGACTCATGGACTGTAAGCTCCTAGCTTCGCGACGGGCAAGAGGGCATCTTAAATGTGCTCCTGCAAGCCAGCAGCTTAGAGGTTCGCCCGTAGGAGGCAACTTAGAGGAAAATGACTAAACTGTACTGGTAGGTCAACATCCTAATTACTTGAGCAGAGGATTGACTCTTGGACAACAGGCTCCTGACTCCGAGACGAAGTGCTCTTGGCTCTAGGATGGAGGGCTCGTGGCTCCAGAACTGAGGACTCCTGATTTTGGGATGGAGGGCTCCTAACTTCTGAACGGAAAGCTCCTGGCTCCGGGATGAAGGGCTCCTGCGACGGAGGGTTCTTAGTTTCGGGACAAAGGGCTCATGGCTCCGGGATGGAGAGCTCCTAGCTCTTAAGCGGAGTCCAACTCCTCAATGAAGGGTAGGCCTCCTAGAAGGAGGGAAGCTCCCGTCTAGAGGTTAAGCCTCTTGGAAGGATTACAACTCTTACCTTCCGGATGGAGGGAAACTCCTCAATGGAGGGTAAGCCCCCTTCTTGAAAATGCCGAGCCATTTGGAGTTTTGTGGAGTTTTTTTGGATCTTCTAAAGCTTGTCCTTCCAAGTTTGATGGTACCTCATTATATAGTGTAATCCGTAGATGTATTCCTCTTACTTGGATAATGTGAAACATTTCACATTGGCAAAATCTTATTGGGCTGAAACTGCATTGTGGGCTTACTGTGGACAATAGCCCTTTGGGCCCATGGTTGTTGGACCCATTACTAGCCCCCCATATTTGAAGGTTTGAAAATTTAACCCTCGGCATGTCATGATCGGTCATCATCATGCACGATCCCATTGACATAATGCTGGTTGATGTCGTCTTCCGGTTATAAATTAAGGGGCTCTATATGCCTCATTTATTGAATTGTCTTCACCAACCAAATAATGTGAGAGCTTGAAGCTGGTACAAGCCTGCACAACCACAATCCAAGATTAATGGGAGTTACCCTTCCTCGCTTGGAGCTGATAATATAGGGATACATCTAAAATTTGCCTTGGCCGCTAGTGAGTTGTCGAGGAGGCCAAGCACTAATTAGTCTTTGCTAGTCAACATGGGCAAGTGCAACTAGCTTGGATGGACCGTGGGCAATGAGCCCCCCAGTGGACTTTATTGTTGGAACATACTGCTAACGTCAACCGTGAGTGGTCCAAGTATTGGGAAAGATTCAAGAGCTCATAGAGCGAAGATCTCGGGATCAGATCGCTTGACTACAAGGACGCGCTCTGGGAGGTCGATCGGTGACTTGCAGCCTTCTGGAGAAAGCATGCTCACATAGGGAAGATCTTCGGCTCGGGATCAGATGCCTTACTGCAAGGACGTGCTTCTGGGGGCCGAGCGGTGACTTGCCGCCTTCTCGAGAAATTGTGCTCTAAGAGGATGACGGAAGAGGACTCAGCTCTATATAGAGGGATCTTGTTGACCTTGGATCTTCTTATTCGTGCTTCTGAAATGGGTTGTTCTAGATCAGTGTAGATACGACTTGGTCAATTTCTCTGAAATAGAATAGAAGCCTTTGTCGATTTCGACAGCAAGTCGTCCGAGTCTCAGACGAGATCTAAGAGGGTGCAAAGGGAAGATCTTTGGCTCAGGATCAAATTGCCTCACTGCAAGGACTTGCTTCAAGACAGAGGTCGGGAGGCGACTTGCCTTAAGATAGCCGATTGCTCAAGTTGTAGCGGTACGATGCACTTTACATTCCTTGGAAGGGTCCTTCTCGTCGTGCATTACTGTTGGCGAGCTAGTCGATGGGATTGGGGCGAGGAGCTCCCAGCGAACTCAATTGTTGGAGTTGGGGATCATTTGGCTCTTGGGTCGAGTCAATGGGTTAACACCGTGACCACGGCCAAGCGTGGGATCCTGATCTCAATGACTCCCTCTTCAAGGATGCCTCTTTACTTTCTGGTAGAGTGTTAGGGCTACTAGGGATGACTTGCGCCGGATCCCGATCATTCCCGTGAAGGGAAATTGTCACCCTGAGGAGACGTGGTTGTCGTCTAAGCCTCCAAGCTTTGACGAATGTGTCTCGTTAGTTGCGCTCATCCCTGCCAAGAGGCGGTCATGGCACTGAGAAGATGTTGCTGCCGGCTAAGATTTGAGGCTATCGTTGTCAGGCTTTAACTAGCTTAGGCTGTTGCCCACATGTACCGTCGGCGCTTGGTCCTATTAGAGGATGTCGTAACTTTTATGCGTCTGGTCCTAATTCGTCGATCGTCGTTGACTGATGATGCTCTCTCCTTTGGAAGGAGGCCGCCGCATGCATACTGATAATCCCCCAAAGGTTTTTAGTTCGACCGCACTTGGGCTGCTCGGTGACAAAATTGTGGTTCAAATACGACCGTGTTTGGGCCACTCAAATTGGGACCAAGGTATAATCTGACCCCATATGGGTCACTTGGTATGAGATTAAGGTTTAATACGACCGTATTTGGGCTGCTCGGAGTGGGACTGAGATTTAATTCGACCGCATTTGGGCTCCTCGGAGTAGGATTGAGGTTTAATTCAATCGTGTTTGGGCCCCTTGGAGTGGGACTGTGGTTTGGTAACAGGTGAATAAGTATTCACCTAACTTAGAGACAGTTTAGGTCGAATAATTTTATATAAGGTTATAT
>JAOVVI020002018.1:0-22231 GCA_028571085.2 Nepenthes alata
GAACGGAAATAGTTAAACAAGAATTTTAATTTTAAAAATATTTATGGATGACTATATTGGTATTCACATTGGTTATAGCTATAAAAGTATCAGATACATCAGATACTACTTATCAAAATTAGATATAAAGAAAAAATTTAAAAAAATCATAAGCTTATAGAACCAAATCAGCCGATATACTATCGAAACCGAAATATATCGTTGTATTGTCACGATACCAGAAAATATTGGTATTAGAGGGTCTAATATGGATACATGTCGACTAATATATTAATCTATATATTCAAATAAAAAGACTTACTAGGGGTTATCGTGATAGCAGATATCAAAGGTCCATATACACCTCTTCTAGGAACGTAAGTAGTCCCTTTTCCTGCCCAGTATAAGGAGATCTCCAATGTGCTACTATTGACAACAATATTTGTAAAATTCATAGTAATTCCCTTGCCAACACCACCAGCTTTTTCCATGATATTAAAATCCTTCAGCACTAAATTTTCCTGCTAAAAAGTCTGATTAGCCTTAGAAGCATAGACATCGACACTACACCAAAATGCTATTTTTATAGAAATGAGGATATGACACACTAAATAAAATAATATTTTATTTTTTTTATAATTGATAAACAATACTATTTTATACTAAATTAGTAAAAAATATGTATATTTTCTATTTCTTCAACCAAAATAATTTTATAGGAAAATAGATAATTGATCAAATATAAATAAGTCATGATATAATATATTTAAGAAGTTATTATAATAAAATAATAATAATGATATAATTTAGTAAATTAAGGAAAAACTTAATATAGTAGAATTTTTATATGCCAAGCGATATTTACATTTTAATATTATCACTTTAAACTTTATAATTGCTAAAAGATATAGAAAATAAGCAAAACTTTTGAATAAAAATATAACCCAAGCATGTCTAAAATGTATCCAAAACAAATCCAAATGTGACAGAAGAATATTGGTATCAATACGTGTTCAACACAGATACTTTATCCCTAAGAGAGTCTTGTTTTCCTTAGCAATTAGCAATTCAAGAAGTTGTATTTTTTCTTTAGGTTTATTCTAGATCAAAGATTACCCCGTTTTTCCTAGCAATCATGGAAAGTTTTCCAATAAGATTGTTAAATAATAAATAACATAGAACAGAATCTAATACGGGAGAGATTTTCTTCTTTAACCTGAATAGATACGTCAAAGATACGCCTTCCAATGCTGCTCAGGTCATTAGAATACATTATTTCTGCAAAGTGCAACTGCACCCTATAGCTTCCTTTTCGTAAGCAAAGGCCATAATACTTGAGTGATAAAGGCGAAAGGCGAGCTGTTTTATAGTATTCAGGACCTGTTATGTTAAGATTGTATGTGTTTGATGCTATAAAATTAGCATCATCAGCGCTCAAAAAAGCTCCTGTGCTACTGTAAGCCCATTTAGTTAAATCGTACGAAGCAAAGTATGATGGCCCGAAGGGGCTTGAATCTTCTTCATACTCATTCCCGTCGTAGCTCAACCCTTTTCCACCACAATTAATAAACAAAGAATAGTCTGCAAATTGACAATGAGAGATGAATAAAGTTGTTTTCCTGCATATATATTATAATCTATGGCAGTAAGTACGAATTATAGACTTACATTCTGCCTTTGTGGGGCATGGGAGTTCCTTCATCAAGCACCACGAATCTCTGCATTATAAAGTTTCATCTTAATTAATAAAGATTTCTGCCTCATTAAGCATAGTATTAAGGAGGAAGAGTTGTGCTAGGAATATACACGTTGCTTGTTGTCAATGGAAAACTAGAAACCAAGTTCCTATCAATTACATAAAAAAACATGATCAACCAAAAAGATACCGGAGGAAATGGAACAACTAGAGGCATAATTTTAGGAGAAAATCTAACACGTTTGACGGCTGACAACTAGCTGTGATTGATTCAGTAAAGTTGTTGTAGGACACGTCACTGCCAGCAAGGAAGAGAGAGAAAGAGTGTAACATTTTCAATCTTTTATTACCCAAATGATAAGAGTTTGAAGAAAAGGTACATGGGATTTAAAAAGAAAAGATACTCACAAATTTTCTTTGCTGGTCAACAACCAATTTGGTACTGATCCACTTAGTGAGTTGTTTGTAAGAAACCTATACGACAAAAATCAGTTGCTGTTAAAGTTGAAAAAGGCCATCCATTATGTTGGAAAGCTGGACCAAAAAAAAAAAAACTACTAAGCATAATATTGTAAGCCAACTTACATATAGACCAAAGATTGTAAATTTTCAATTGTGTCTGGAATCTTTCCGGTTAACCTGTTAAAGCTTAGATCCCTACAATAAAAAATTATCTGGAGTTAGTCCTTCAATTAGTAGAGATTTTATAGGACAAAAGAAGATCTCTCTACTTTCGATTCTAACTCTTGGACCCCTAAATTTACCATTAATACTAGAAAGTCTGATTTTGATGAAAAATTTAGGATTTCCCCAGTCAAGAACAAATATAAGTCTCCAGAATTTCATTCATATTCACTACTTACAGTAGTCCAAATTTCAATTGTAGGCAATGCATACATTGGCCTCAATAAGTAGACTAACTATGACACTACTTTCCTAATCATTAACAGACTTAAAATTTATCAAAAATCTTTCTTTAAAAATGTATCTTTGAAAATCTATGAAAATTAGAGTTCTAAAATTGTCTAAATTAAAAGAAATTTCTTAAAAATAATGGATACACTTCAAGTGATCCAACGTACTAATTATTTTCTTTATGTGGATTTGATATCACAATTAGAGTTAATATAGGATATAAGGAAAAGATACCATTTCTCTAATTGTTAATAGACTTAAAATCTATTAAAAATATTTCTTTCCAAAATATATTTTTAAAAATCTATGAAAATTAGATATCAGAAATTGTCTAAATTACAATAAATCTCCTAAATCTAGTGGATGCATTTCTATCGATCTGAGTTACCAATTATTTTCTTAATGTGTATTCCACATCAAAATTAGAGTTAACATGATACAAGGAAATCATGAATAGTTTCCATTGCATGGGCATTGAATGAAAAACAGAAGAAGAAAACCAAAGCTTACAGAGTCTTCATTTTTGTCATATCTCCAATGTATTTTGGGACAGTACCAGTAAGCAAGCAATTTCTAAGTACCCTAGACAAAAAAAACAGCTTATATGACAAGCAGATTAACCCAAATTAATGTAATAAAATTTTGCTCTTTGATTTCATATGTATATTAACTCACAACACTTGTAATTGTTTCAGATCCTGCAAATTAGGAAAAGCCATACTTGCCCCATTGAGATCTGTTATCCTCCTGGCACATTAAAGAAAAAGAATTTCTTTTTATTTTTCTAAGCTTTCAGTCTTCTAACTAGATACAAAAATCAATACTTGAACAAACAGAACTAGTAGATAGATAAGTTTATGCTCACAATTCTATTAAGTTTGTCAACAGAGATATGGTAGCGGGAATAGGCCCATCCATATTCGTGCCTTGCATATGCCTGCAAGGAATGAATATATACTCATTCGAGATAGCATAAGTGAAATTTTTCTTATGATTGTTGGTCAAATTTGTAAAGGAAACAACCAGCATAAGAAATAAGATACATCACTCACACTGTTTCAATTTTTGCCCAATTTCCAATAAAAGCAGGTATCTTTCCTGATAATCTGCTTCCATCTATCCTACTGCAGTCGGCAAATAAATTTAATATTAATTAACTTACAAGTAAAATACTTAGTGAAAAAACATACATGCAACCACATAACTTACAAATCTGTAAGGTTCTTAAGATTGCCAAATGTCTCTGGTATGCTTCCTGTAAAATTATTTGAAGAAAGAAACCTATAGGTATAAGTAGTTAGTTACAAATACTTTTGAAGGAAAGAGAAATTGAGACAACTAATGACAATTCAAATACGTACAAATAGCAATCAAGAACTTTATGCCTAGTGTGTGTATTTACCTTGCGTTTCTATGACCTAACTATTTTAAACCGCAAGAAGCATAGCCAAGAATTGCATTACAGGAGTGCATGCTTAACGTAGCAATATTGAGGGCATCCAGAACCAGAACAAAAATTCCATTAAAATGGAATGATGATAAGTGATTTATATATGCAAATAATGGTTGATATTCACTATTGTGTCCTCTGATATTTTTTGATATTATGACAATAACGTGATATATTATCGTATTAGTAATATATCGACCGATATTAAAAATATCATTCAATATGGCCTTGTTAGCTTAGTTTTTAAAAACAATTCCTTCTGATATATTTGATACCAATATATATTGTCAAATATATCTGATACCAATATGATCATAATTGATATTGATATTTTCATCCATACTAGAACCTAAATTCCATGAAAATGTTCTAATGATAACATATTAACACTAAAAATTACATTTATTTCCCATCTGTTTACTGCTATTCCATGGCAATTTCCTGCTTTGCTTAATCTAAATATTCATATGCTGTTAATTATATTTTACTAGAGCACCGAGCTCAAAGGAGGAATTTAAACACAAAAGAGAGGAGATGATTGAACCTCCATGGTAGCCCAGCGGATTTCTAGCTCAGCCAATCCTCAGAAACAAGAGAAGGAAAGCAAATCAAAGCTACTAAAGAAACTAAAATAAAGCAGCCAAACAAGGCCAGGGAAGCCGACCAAAAAAGGAAACAAAATAAAGCCAAGTGGCAGGCATTAAGAGAGAAAATCAGCCTATGGAATGGAGAAGGAAAGAGGAGCTGACTGGTGCCAAAAAGAAGGCAATGAACAATTGACAATTGGAGGGAGATTAAGAAAGTTTGACACTCACACAACGCAACTCTCTTTATATATTCAAAGGAAAGCAAGGCAAGGCGGAAAGAGGTGGCAGAGGGGAATGGGTAGTTTAGGCGGCTCTTCAGGAGTCTTAGGAATAGTTTACAGAGTAAAAATTCATTCCTTTACCAGCTATTTGCCAGCAACTAGTGTAGCAATTTGGAAGAAAAACAATTTTTTTGTAAGATTTGGACAGTTATTGATCTTGTTCAGTTACTGTGAGTTATATTTGGGTTGCTAATATTGTGAAGGGTTACAGAGTTTTGTGTTCAATCCTTTCACATCAAGTTGTCCTGACTTAAATTCCTAAGTCACAGTGAGCTATTGTTGTTCACAATTCGAGTTTTATCACGCAATGTTGGTTCAGATGAGCAGCAATTTAGAATTTAGAAAGCAGATGATGTCACTTTTATTCTTCAAATTGAATAGTTCGATGATGTCCTCTAAACTAGTGCCCCAGTTCCATTTTATTTTTAATGCAGCAAGTTCAAGGCTTTGTTTTGATTGATTTTCACGAGGCACAGTTATCTTGAGAGGTCACAATAGTTTTACCCAGCAATTTAGAATTTAGAAAGCAAATGATGTCACTTTTATTCTTCAAATTGAGTAGTTTGATGATGTCCTCTACACTAGTGCCCCGGTTTCGTTTTATTTTTAATGCAGCAAGTTCAAGGCTTTGTTTTGATTGATTTTCACGAGGCACAGTTATCTTGAGAGGTCATAGTAGTTTTACCTGGTACTGCATAAAACAAGGCTGATTCAAGCTACTTGCAACAGTTTGCATGAGCTATTCTGTGCGGAGAAAATCACCCTCCTTATTGAGAAACTACACCATACCTTATGCATTTGTAATGTTAGTCAAACACCCATTTAGAGGCCGGTCATATCCAAATAGTTACTACAAAGTACGTAAGTGCCAAGCACATTAAGAGAGATAAAAAGGCAAAAGGCATGGATAAACATCATCAAGAAAGAGAATGATATTTGCTCACATCCAGAAAAAAATATTGGTAAAAAGCCAAGAATGGTTTAGTATTCATGAATATTCTTTAGGTTTGAAGTATGGATAAAGCATGTATCTATTTTTATTCTGAAATATATCTCTATAGTATAATATCTTAAAAATTTATAAAATTTTATAATTTTGACAGTTTCTAAGACTTAATAAATATAATTTTTATTTTTATTATTTTCTATTTTAGATTATTAAATTATATATATTTTTTAATTACTTTAGGAATATGATATCTCTATATAGAGACCGTAATTTTATTGTTAGAAGATATTGATGAATTAAATTGATATTAAGATATTGTATTTCTCCTTTCTTCTATTTTTTCTCTATTTTCTTTTTTACTTCTTCCATTTCCCCTTCCTCTTTTGCATACTGATTCAAAAACTTTACTATAATTCTTGAGAGTCCAAAGTGTTCTTTGCAAGACAAATCCAGACATTTGAAAAGCTCAATCAGGTGACATACACTTGTCAGGCCTTCTATGTGATCACATTTAAAGCTAGACTGCTAATGTAGAAAACATATGGCAAAAGTGTATATCTTTCCTTCCGAATAAATTAACTTAAATTTCTTCAAATAGCTATTAAGAAGTCCTAATATTATCTTTCCACCTAAAACCTGAAGATTTTTTTTTTAAGTTTTCTTTGTCATTGTACCAACAATGCTCAATGTTCACGTCAATCTCAAATAACCATTACATTCTATAAAAGAAGATAATTACTAATTTCATCAACAAAGCAATCATGTTAAGATTAAAACACCTTATATGTTTAGAGTTAGAAGCCTAATGAAGAAACATAGTCAAAAATACTAAAAATTTGATAAGTTAAAATATTATTTGTCCAAAATGATGGGCTAATATTTTCTTTGCATTACAACATTAAGGGGTTTTTGAGACCCAAAAATTTACCAACTCGAACAATAAAAATATTATTGGTTGATGAATTGTTCTTCAAAAAAGATTGGGGGCATCATACCCAGCTAATTGTTGGTTGTCTTACCACTCAACATAGACCACATATTTAGCATATAGAAGCAATCAAGATGCAGAATGCATGCACAATCACATTTTAAATGTTCACATTTTAAATGTGCACCTTTTGCATCTGGATCATATTATAGTTATTGCCATTTCGATCATCGTATAAGGCATAGCACAGTATTCTTGTTAGAAATGCATGTTTATCCAAATTCACATAACAATAGTAGTGAGACAAACAAAAAAATATCATGAGATGCAACAAAAGTGAAATGTGAATGTGTCTCACATTCTTCTCAAGCGACTCAAATTTCCCAAGCTAATGGGCAAAGCTCCTCCAAGTTGGTTATCTTCCAATACCCTTGAAAAGAAAAATGACAATCAATTGGGGGTAGTGATGATAAAATCAATCAGATAATATAAGGACTTACAACTCCTCTAAGGTGGGAATTTGACCAAGTTCCTTTGGAATCGAACCACTAATACGGTTAATTATTAGGGACCTGCAATACATTAACAGTTACAATTTCTACATAAAAAAAATATTTAACATTTAAATCTGATAGAGATAATAGTTTACATACAGAATTACCAGAGGGATCTTAACAAAACTTGTGGGAATTGACCCATTTATATAATTCTGACTCAAATCACTGCATAAGAAAAATAACAAAGTTAAGGACTCGATGTTACACCCAGTGGTTATATACATCCACTCTTTTGGTCCTCCACCACAATGTCAAGGCATTTAGCATATGGAAAACAAGACAGGTTTTTTGTCCATTCTGGCTACAGCCAGGCTGCTGTTAGTGGAGAAAAATCACGTTCGGTTCTTCATTTCTGAAATCCTACAACTATGAAACAAAAGAATCATATATAAGTACAATCTAAATTGCAGTTGTGCAAAATATGCTTGCCAAAGGAAGCATTTTGGTAATGGAATATATGACTACTCAAACAAACAAATTACTGTAGAAACCACAAAAAGACAGGGGATGTCAATTAAGCTAGCTGGATACAAAAATATACGCATTTCTAAATCTAACAGTTTGGCAAGAGAATAAAAATTTGGAAATAGCGGAGAGACAAAGATGATTCATGATTTGGTGAAAATCAGTGTAAAAAACCTTGCTTACATGACTTGCAGGTGAGGAAGATTTCCAAATTCAGCTGGAAGAACACCAGAAAGATTGAGACCCTTTAACTGTCTGCAAGAGTAGGAAAGTGTGACGAAATAAGCAAATGTGAACAATGGAATTCATAAGCAGCCACACATACTGGTCTAGTAATGGTCACTTAAGTTATCATGGAAAATTCAAAGTCAAAGTTTCCACACTAAGTTCTGCATTATGCAGCTATTATCCTTGATGCCTGGGCAAATAAAAAACATAAACGTGCCACTCATAAATGTGTTCAAACGTTTTGATATGATGAAGAAAGGATACAGCAATCATGGTTACTGGTTAAGCAATGTCACCAAAAACACCATGGCACAAAACTAAATGATCTTTGTCAAAACATACATCATTGGCCAATGATTGGTGATGGGAGCAACGACGTCGATAACCGGTGTCGATTGGGGGGGAGGCCTAGGTCAAGGTGTGCTAGTCGACATATAACATCATGGCCAGAGGCATCGCCACCGAATGATGGGTGACGAGGTCAAGGATATTGATGGCCAGCGACTGATAGTAGAAACTTGAGGCATCACATGCTAGTCAGTAATCAAAGGTGGCCAGCGTGCCATCCAGCAACTGATGTTGGTAGCCTGAGGCATCACTAGTCAGTGCTCGACGGTGGGTCGAGACATTATGGGTCGCAATGGTATCATGTTCAAGTAAAACTTTCATTATTTGGTATTGATAATTATTATTGAGTAGTGAATGTGTTCCGAAAAAATGACATCCAGTTTTGAAAACATGAAGTCATTTTTTGGAATTTAAACCTTATTTTCCTTGGACCAAAACACATTTTCTGTTGACTTATTTTCATGTACAGGCCAAAATATCAAAAAATGTGGAAAATATTTTCTCCTTGCGTGCCAAATATTGGAAAATTGGGAAAATATTTTCCAGACAGTTATTTTCCAACAAATAAGCAGGGCATTAGAGAAATATGGATGATATAGCAGCTGATAGACATGGTCATTTACCACATTAAAAATCTCGTGAAATATATTTGTACAAGAACTAGGAACACCGTTAAATATGTCAACCATTAAACTGCACCAGTACATGCATAACTTTTACATTTTTATTTACTTAGCAACTCATCAATCTTAGTAGCTGAACAAGAAATTTCTTCTCATTTGACTATGTGAATGAATGATCATATATGTAGAGACCAAGTCTCAAACATATCATCTATTCAGAAACTCATTCTCATAATATTAAGGAACAAGCGTCCATCTGTCTACACCACTGCCAATTATTACAATGAATGCCATTTCTAGACTACACCTAAACAGCATCATTAACCCAATCAATCAACATTAGTCATGCTTAAACATTCTCACTAAGAAAGATTTGTCTGGATCTGGGTTGTTGTAAAACATGCACCATGAATATAGCCAAAACAATCAAGTTACAGAATCAAACATTGCAAACAAAGCAACATATTGCAGAAAATATTGTGAAGAAGAACAATATACAATAATATTACTTTAAATATAATAACTATTTTGGTTCCAACTTGTAGGGTGTTTTCCGCTTGACTACCTAAATCTGCTCTTTTTGGAATTGAGTACCAAAACCTTCATAAGAGTTCAATTACATCTCTTAGTCCAGAAGGATTCGTCTTCTAATGGTGGGCAACATTGTTTGCACAAATGTTCGTTATTAAATATGGTTTAAGACTTGGTTCCAAAATCGAAAATTTCGACAATCACAGATTCGACTTTTATGAAGTATAATACATATTTCTATTAGAATTAAGCATAAGTCAAGAAACAAGTTTCAAATTAGTCAAAAAAAAGGTTTGCAAACTCAGACATTTCAATTGAGAATTTTCTTGTGCATCACATTAAACAACCATGGATATGGATATGGGCACATAGATGACATCAAACTGACAAGATAATACATTAATATCCTAAAATCTAGGACACAACACGTAAGGGAAGCATTAACTAAAATTTATAATTTTTCCTAAGTATGTGATATAATTAATCAAACAGCAATTTTTTTTACATAAAACAACAATCAATAGTTGAACTTACAAATTATAATTTTCCCAGGCTATTTACTTATAAAGAGATTCCTAAACAAGTGATTCATTAAAGTAAAAAATGACTAAGGCATTCAAGGAAAAATATAATTGGTATTGTTTTCAAGAAAAAGGAAAAAAGAGAAAAGAAAAGGAGAGCCAAGAAAAAGATTCAGTCAAGATTTACTACTATTCCCACCAAATAAAATAATAATAAAAGAGGAGGTGATCAATCAACTGAACACTGAATTATGATTCGATTGAGAGTCTAGACATAAGATAGAGCTTAAAGCCTCATTTCCAACCAAAGAGAGAGACCTTGGAAAGAAAATATGCAAACAAAAGAAAGTATTCAAATAACAAATCAATAAGACAACAACAGAGTTATGGCATGAATAGAATAGTCGTAGCATCCACAAGGTTATGGTATATGCAGAAAAGTTTACCAAAAAATGGGAAGAACAAAAAACAAAGCTAGCGATTTATTAAAATACACATAAGAATAAATTTATCAAGAACAAACACTGAGCTAAGTGCCAAATCTCTGTCAACAATCATCCCTAGGAGCTCACCTCAATATAAGTCCATTTCTATCATGCCCTCTTTTCTCTATTTGATTGATTGTAAATGGAAACTAGGTGTTCATTTCTTTGATTCAACCTCGTGTGTTAGAATTTTTCAAATTACAAAGAAGACTTAGTTCTTATTTAATTTTCATCAAATGTCCCATCTTCTTGCTTTAAAATTTTAAAATTTAGTCAAAACTTACCCCAACTATATCTTACTGTGCTCCAAGCATGTCCAAATCACCATGGAAAACAAAAATATTCCAACATCTTTGGATAATGCTCAACACATGTTAGAATATCTCAAATATTGTCAGAAATAGGCATGCCATCCCAGACGATGTGGCCATATGCAATAGGAAATGACTTCTAGAGGAACAAGGTTTACAAAGATTAACAAAAGAAAGTTGGTGACTCAATTGACAAACACCCTATAGATTGAGGACCAAAAAAATAATCAAATATTAAACAGTGTCTCAATTTACATAGCTAAATTTATTACAGATATAGTTGTTAACTCCCTTACATTTCTGTTTCTAAATAGTAATTTAATCTATCCTAGTCTTAAATCACATAATCACCAGGGTAATGCATGCAATAAAAAAATTTTCCATGAATAGTTTCATACCAAATAAGAAAAATATTTATGTAGGCAAACAAAGGGAAGATAGGAAGCAAGAGCATACATGCTTGTGACGTGACAAACAGTGCCGCTGTTAAATGAACAATCACACGTGACATTGCTAAAACTTGCACTAGTAAGGAATTTGTTGAGACTTTGATCACCACTGCTGCAAGATGTTCGGCTGACATTCCAATAGTCATTCTTCAATTTTGAAGAAATAATCTTCAAAGTTTGAACTGCAATTGAAAGTTGTATTTTATGGACCCAGAAAAGATAAGAAAATGCATGCTGACAACCCTATCTTGCATTGAGATTTCTAATTCTTCTCTTTATATAAACTTGTATAGAACAATTCAAATATGCACGGATGGGGTAGAATGGTATTAATAGCAAATTTCTACAGCAAAACCATACATATTTTATTATCATATAAAAGATATACAGCTAAAGTGAAGTGTATAAAATGACAACAATAACAATAATAAAGCCTAAATTTCATTCTTAGTTGACCCTATTGAGATTCTCTAGGAACAAAACACGCACACAATTGGCATAGCAGAGACAAACCCCTGAATTCCCTGTCAATCGTCGACTATCAAATACCATGAAAGTATAAAGAACAAATCACGCAATCAAAGAACACAAAGCTGTATGATAATATTTAATATAAAAAATCTTTCTCAATCAAAAAAAAATCATGAGATAAATTACGAATAGATCTACAATAAAAGTGATCGTTAACAAATATAACCCATTCCGAAATTACTTCACAACAATCTATGTAAATAATGGTTGAATCCAAATATCAATACTTCTAGCAACCTACATGAATAAATACACTAAGGAAAAAACAACCAAATCGTCCTAGAAACAAACAATGGCAACATACCCAAATTTGGAAAAAATAAATCCTGAGTTGGATTACTTTTGAATGCTGAACCTCTTCCTTTAATCTCTATTTTTCTCTTATCTCTTTTTTTCTTTTATCTCTTCCTGGAGTGCTCCTTGTTTGCAAAATTAATTTAAATATCCTAAAAAATCGAAGGTTAATATACCACATGGCTGCTTAAGCGACCATATCGTGATTCTCCCATCCAGTCCTAGCACTTTAAGTGCCCATCTTATGACCATTTTGTGAATACCTATAATTGCATTGGTTAAAATACTTTAGAAGAATCACGCAGTCGAAAAAGCGACTTGGAATCACAAGAACAAAGTTCGAGAGAAATATCCTTATCTTTTCAAAAATTAATGTATATAAATTTCAATGACGAAATTTTTATAAGTAGGGGAGAGTTGTAATACCTAGATCCCCAATTTGATGTATTTTGAATGTATTTAATATTTTAGGTTTATTGGATATATTGGATTAAGTGTATTTTGTAAAAATTTTGAAGTATTTTGTGGGTTCACATTTCTATGCTCGAGGTGCGCGGGAGGCGCATTTTCTAGAACCGGGCATTTGAGTCCACGCTCAAGTCCCATTGAAGGTGAGCATGAGGCACGAATTTGCACATGTGTGCGCTCGAGACGTGCTCGAGGCACCATTCGATGGCGAATTCCAGATTGGGCAATGTTTGGGGTCGCGCTCAAGTGATGCTCGAGTGCTACTCGAGCGTGAGGCGAATTATATATAGCTGTGTGGTTAGGGTTTTAGCCATTTTGTGTAGAAAGCCAAGAGAGGAGAAGAAGGAAGAGAGAGAAAATAGCAATCAGGTATCTTAAAGTATCTTTTCGTCAGATCTGTTGAGTATAAGACTGAGGTAAGTATCCGTAAGCCAAATCCTTCGTCTATTTTCGTGTCCGTCGATATTTATATATATTTCGAAGATTTTGTTACATGCATGTGATTTTCGTCTACCCCTCTTGTTATTGTTTACATCATGTATATTTTACCTGTTGTTCGATGATTTCCACAGGTATTTGTGATTTCGGAGGGTTTTATGATTTATGAAAATTCAGAACAATATAGATGTATATTGTTTATCAGTATTTTATGGAACCATGAATCAACCCTTACATTAGTCCACTTGTATGTTACCGGGGGCAGGATCACTACAGGACCGCGGCGGTCCGAGACCCGAGGGGTCAATATATGTGATCCAAGATATGTGGCATTTGGTACTGTTCCTGACGGGAAGGCTTAGTCTTAACGGAGACATATGTGATATGTTGTCTCACTTCCACTGGTAGGAAGGTTGAGACATGTTGTAGCTGACTAGCCCACTGTATATTTTAATAAAAATTATCGTAAAGAATTAACAAAAATTTAATATATTTGAATATCCTCATATATAACTAAACTTGAGGTTGTACCAAAAGTCGCAAGTGGCAAAACATAGTGAGCAAGTTCTTAATCTATGTGAGACAATGTATATAGATGGCATTGAGCTACAAGTCTAAAACGCAGCCGGGTCTGGAGTTGTCGGCTTCAAACGCAGCCGATACAGCTAAGGTTACTGAACAGGTGTAACCCTTGCTCAAGTTGATCTAATAATCTTTGATTCTCTGATTTCGTGCAGAATTTGTATTTTTGCGTGGATTTGCATTGGACTGCGATTGAGACGTGTGGTTTGGCCCACCAATTAGGCAATAGGAATATCTTGTATGTATGAATATGTGTTAAGCCTGAAACGCATTTTGATTATATGTTTTGGTTTCGGTTTTCTTTATTTCCTACATATAATATTATGAGATTTGGATCTTAACTATAGTATGTGTCCCACGCAGATGCAGTGATAGTTAAGGCTAATGTATTGTGACCTCAAATCACGATATATTATGATACGATATAATATTATATATGAGATTGAACCAAATCGTGATTTATTATGATTATGTCCTGGATGAACAATTTAATACGGACGATAATTTAGTACAAAACTATTCATCATTTTCAAGGATTTCATGAACCTTATGTTCTGTTTTATACGGTTGTGATATGTTATCCTTTCCCTCTAATTTATATGCACTATTTCATATATAATGATGATACTAGTTGAGTTTTATATTCACGTTTTCATATTTTATCCCTTTTAGACTAGTGGTTTGGATACGATTGTAGGAGTGCGGACTCAATCTGACGCGACATTATTCCCCTGGTGAGTATGAATGTCTATGACTGTTAGGCTTTTGATCTTGGGGTGAATTTGGTTTGTGTTTGGCCGGAAGTGGGCCATTGGATTATGTGATAAGGATTGTGGGATATTTATATTATATAGATGAGTTGTTATTTTGTTGGATATCCCCTTTTTGACTTATGGATAGCAGATCATGAATTATGTTGTTCAAATCTATATCCAATAAGGTTCTATACAGGTTACATAGAATTAGGTCTTGATACGTATGAATTGTCACACTTGGGTTGCATTTTATCGTTATTAATGTATTTATTGGATCGTATATTATGGATTTTTTTTACCTGCGTTTATGTCCCGTGGACGTGACAGTTTGCACATGAGCTGCACCTAATGTGGTGCTCGTGCTTGCCCTGGAGTTGTGAGCAGTGTTTGATACAGGCTAGAGAGGTGCTCATGTGCAAATTATATTATAAAAGGCTTATGCGTACTATTTGGGGCATTTTTTGTGGAAAAGAAAGGGAGAGGAGAGAGAAAGAGAAGAGGAGGAAGAGAGAGGAAGAAAAGAATGAGGAATTTAGAGGTTTATCTCATTACATATGTTAAATCAGACAGTTAAAGCAAATATTCTAAGTCTATTCTTTGACTTATTTATGAATCTTTTAATTTTATCTATATTTCTTATTTTGATATACATGCATGTGGCCCCTTAGCTTCCATACTTTGAATATTGTTATATACTTGTGATTTTTCACCAAAGGTTTTGAAATTTTACTTGAGTTTTACAAAACATTTAAGGATTTATCCAATTTACACAAAATAAGTAAATATTTAAAGTATTATATTTATACACATTAATATTTGTGAAATAAATGTCATGAAATTGTACATTTGAATCTTGCATGTGATAGTCAATACATGTGCTTTGAAACAGACTCTATTTTCTTATTTGATTTGATATTTGTACTTTTCTATAGGGTAAAAGTTTTACACTTTTACTAAAGAGGAAAAGTTTTGAGCATTTTGTTATATAGTCCACCATTTGTTATTTTTTTGAACTATTATAAAAAGAGTAAACCAAATAATATATCCAAATATCATAATATATATAAGACTAACTTGAGAACTACGCCTAACTTCACAGGTAGAAAGAAAAAGTGATGTTTGACCTCGTCTATAGGGAGTAACATGTAAACAGTTCACCTATAAACTTCAATAGTAGTGTTTCAGCCGAACTTGGTTCTTTATTTTGACATGTTTCAAATTTTCAAGATTTTTACCTACAAATGTTTCAATAGTTGAGATGGTTGATTTTTAAGGTTTGGTAGGTTTGATCGATATTTGGATTTTATCTGACTTTAGACTTTTGAGCCTTTGGATGATTTCGTACTTTGAACTATTTGATATTTGTATATGAATTATAAATTTTATGTTCAAAATCAAATTTAAAATTTTAGCGTTTGGACATTCAATATTTAGATGCATTGGATTTCACACATAATTTACTTTTTTCATCCATTCGTTCTATTTTATTAAACATGTATTGTTATTTCGTATATTGATGCTTGCTAAATTTTAAACTCATATTTGTCATATTTTTGACGTTTTCAAATTAGAAGACAATGGATTATTTGTAGGGAATTTGGACAGGAAAGACTGGAAGACTCTATTTATTTGTGTTATGTTTGGGATTTGTATTTAATTTGGTATTTAAGTTAGGCTTTTGAAATGGATGCATAATCTATTTATTATAGTTTGTTTATATTTGGACTATTGTATTAGTTGGTTTTTGCACAAGTTCTATATTGCAATCATTTGATATTTTATTGGCACTTTCCTTGTGGGTGTAATTGGGTTTCAAGTTGGTTTTATTATTATTGCTTCGGAGATCAGACAGAGTAGTTCGATTGATCCTATGTCCACTATAATTGTGGTCCTTATGTTGTTTTGGGCCTTTAAGTTTATTATGTTCGACCCAACTTTAGGTAACTTGGGTTTTATTTATTTTAGGAAAAATAAAAATTTTATACTTGTTTATTCATTATTAATAATTATCTGCTTTTGGATTAGAGGCGTAACAAAATGGTATAAAAAAAATTATAAGGAAAAGAGTGATAGGTACCAAAATGTTAGGAAGTAGAGAAGCATGTTTTATTTAGGAGGATGGCTATCTTGCACCGATGGGTTGAGTTAGCAATATAATGGATCAAATGGTCTAACATCATGATGCAGATCTAATAGAAACTAGGAGAGTTGTTAACCAAGGTCATGGCATAAAGCTCTTTGAACGTTTTATAAAGTTTTTAAAGGAGTCCAACCTCATTAAAGCTGAAAGCTGGATCTACATAATGGAAAAAGTGTTCGAAGTCATAATTTTTTCTAAAGAGGAGAAAGTCAAATTCATTGTTAATAAGCTTAAAGGACTGATAAAATATATTATGACATGTTCTAATATATTATTAGTGAAAATCAAAGTTCAAACCGATCATCTGCGAGTTAAAAGTGGCATTCGGCCGATCTATAGGGATATATATATAATGGTTCACTTATACGTTTTGAATAGTAATGTATGACTTTTGATTATATGGAAATAATTATAACCCGAGTTTCAACATTCGCCTCTTTGTTGTGAAGCCATCATTGATCTTTGGTCTTCTAAACTTTTGGCATGGTTTAAATATATTTCAGATGTTGTATAGTTTAAAGAAGAAAAATTGATTATCTACTTCAAATTATTCATAATAAGTTATGAAATAATATTGTCAATTTTTTCTGGACATTTGATCATATCATATTTTAACATATTTTTGATATATGTATTTTTACTTATAAGAATTATATACCTTATTGAGTAATTGACTCATTTTTAGTTTAATTTTTTACTAACATTTCAAATTAGAGGGCTTGGGGTTTATTTGCTAGTGATCGTTTAGAAAGATGGCTATTTAAGCGTTAGATTAGAATGTTAAATTTCTGTTTTATGTATTATTAATTGTAAGAGCAATAGTTATAAGTTAGTAATATTCCTCCAACTATTAAGTACTATAATTTCAGGCGGTTATATAATATGATATTAATTTATGAGTTGATTTCGATTCATTTCAGTAATTCATTTAGATGCTGATACTCGATTACTCTGATTTTTAATATGAATGCTCCTTACATTTGTTTAAAGGTTATGTTTTGTCGGTGTTGAGAAGTTATTTTCAGTAGCAGCATTACAAGTTCTATGATTTAATATATTTTCGTTTGGGGTCTTTTATCAATATTAAATTTTTTAAGTTCATATTCTTAAATTTGTTTTGGATTTTTTTCTTCTATTGGTTGAATAAATAATTAAATTTTGAATATTAAGAATTAAAATTTTAATTTAAGTTAATTATGAATTAGTAAAGTTAGTTTCAAGATCGAGAACTTGACATAGGGTACTACAGTTTGGGTTCCTACCACTTAATTTGAACTCCTTTCTAGAAAATAAAGAAATTTAATAGCTTATTTAGCTAAAGCAAAAAACAACTTTAACCGTGCCGATATCTAAGATCCTGATGCCAGAAAAAAGACACATAATGTTACCATGTATCAAATGGTGTTAAGCCTCCAATATTTCAGCATATTCTCTTGTTAGAGGAATTTGGAGACCGTCTGTAACGTCCCCGGACACCCACTTATGAATATTGTCCACTTTGCCACACATGCACACGGTTTTGTTCCTGGAAGACGGCCTCCACAACCCCCAAAACGCATCCACAAGGGAGAGGTATCCACGCTCTTATAAACACGCTTCGTTCCCCTCCCCATCCGATGTGAGACATCACAGTCCAACTCCCTTGGGAGCCAAGCATCCTCACTAGCACACCGAACCGAGCCCCATCTCTGATACCATTTGTAACATCCCCGGGCATCCACTTGAGAATATTGTCCACTTTGCAACACGGGTGCACGGTTTTGTTCCCGGTAGACGGCCTCCACCGCCCCCAAAACGCGTCCACCGGAGAAACACATAGTCTCTCAATCATTAGAATTCGCAGCAGCCACACAAGCACACAACGTGATGGATATTATCCCTCCCAGCCACACAGGCCGCAAGGTTTTGTTCTGGCGACCCCCCACAGGTCCCAAGACGCGTCCACAAGAGAAAGGTATCCACGTCCTTATAAGGCACGTTTCGTTCTCCTCTCCATCCGATGTGGGACATCACACCGTCCTTTTGATAAGCTTTATTTACAGCAATAAAACTATCACTCGAAGAGCAAGCCCTCTCTTGAGATGATGGGATTTGGAAAATAATAGCAGAATAAATATTATACTCATCATAAATGTCAGCTATATTATCCATGGTCAAGCAAGAAGCAATATCAACAATATTCTTTAGAGTGTTTTCGAAGCTCGGAAAGATTGAAAACAAGAAGATCAAAAAAATTGGACAATCAGTCCTTAGATTTAAAGAGAAGAGTACAATTAGAATCTAAAAAGAGGAACAAAAGACGCTAAAATTTAAAAGGGCAACCGAAATTGGAAACAATGTGTTTTGAAATAACAATGATCCGAACAACGCATTGCTTTTCCAGCATCGACCAAATGATGACACATTTTCCTCCCAGTTTCAAGCCAAATTGCTACATATTGAATATGATGCAATATACAAACCACCTGTTGTCACATTAAATGCACTTCTAACGAGTCACTTCAGTTATAGAGGGCATCATAACTATGATGTTATGAATTTCATTCTTTATGAAGCCCAGTCCTCCACTTTTTTCACTCTTCCACATCCTCATTTTCTTAATCTTTTCCATTTTTCTCAAAAATATTACTAACTTGAGTGTCATATAATGTACCTAAAGTGAGTCTCGTATCCTTTGATCTCTTATTTGTCATTATGATGTGCAAAATCCGGATAAGGAGATTTGAGTATCCATCTTGACAGTTCCGAATTTTTATTCAAATTCAAGGTACGCATCACACACACATATATCACCAGAACAGTTGGACAACTAATAAATCACAAAGTCAGAAAAAGTAAGAACAGCCAATCAATAATCAAGCCACATAGCCATAGCCAAGCTAATCCTCTGGCAGAGAAACAAATTGAACAGAGAAATAAATAACAACAACTAATCAATAGTCAAGCTGCATAGCAATACCCAAGCTAATTTTTCAGTACAATAACCTGATCCTTCGACACAGAAACAAATTCAGCATATTAACCCAAATCCTTTGGGTCAATAAGTACTCATCCCGAGTGATGACGCGGTTTGCTTCTCTGGGTCGATAAATATTTCATTATGATTTTTTAAGTCAAATGGGTAGGATCCCCTTTTCCACACCTACGTGCCATATTGAGGAGAAAAAAAGTAAATATATATATATATATAATATTATCAATATTTTACTTTTTCAAAATTTATCCCTAATTTTTATTTTTAAAAATTTTATTAGAAAATTTTATTTCAAAACCAATTTTATTTTATATAAAATTATTAAGGTATCATTAAAAAAATTCAATTTAATAATGTATATTTATGGCTATAAGGCTCAAAATTTAATCACTTCAAACTAATAATTTTATAGCACAAGGTTGATACTAAAATAAAATTTATCTATAGAAATTAAAAATAAAGACATATTTATATCAAAGTTTTATAAAAATTAAATCCTTTTAATTTTTTTCTAAGAGAAAAATATAATTACTTAATTGTTTGTTATTGATGCTCCGAAGGCCCCTGGCCATCAACTTTCAAAACGATAAAATTATTGTTTTTTTACTAAAATTATTTTTATTATTGTTTTTCCCCCAATCAAAATTATTATATTATTTTGCAATATTATTTATCATAATTCCCTTCATAAAAATTCTCACTATATATAAAAGTTAATATATGATCAGATCACTTTATATTTATTATACGCGTCTCACTTATACTATAGAAAAAATAGTTTAACAATTCAACTCGCGATATTCAAATAACACAATGAAGACTTTATCAATTGTGTCAAAATTTTCATTCACTTTATAATTTTCAATAATACAATAATTAGTTTAAATATCTATCAAATTTAATTAATTTTTAGAACGTAACAGTAATTTTATTAATCATTTTTATCATATGGTTCATATAAATTTATCGGAGAAGACACCATTAATTAAATTATTTATTTCCTCCAAACGAGATTTCTCTTCCACACACCAACACAGCCGAGGACCAATCTCTGTTGTCCTACATCAATATTTAGAAAAATCTCACTTTTGCTGTAAGATTATAGCTATTATATGTCAATAACACTCTCAAAAACCTAGAAGGATACCGTGGCCAATTCATGCTTAATAAAGGAACGCTGAATCTTCAATTACCCATTTATATAATCAAATTACTCGGCGGTGGTATAAACATGAAAGTTTAGAGCTATATTCGAACGGAAAATGCACAACGATTCAATCAATTTAATTAGGACACAGATTTCCCCACAAGGAAAGAAAGATCGTAAATTATACCATACAATTTGAAGAAAAATGCATGAATTTCTTTTGAATAGGACGATTGCACAAGGCGATTGTTTAATATTAGCAAGAACTTGTGACAGCATCCAAAATTTTTCATGAAAAATAATCTGAGAAAATAGATTACTGGAGAAGAAAACGAATTAATTATTGGAGAAAATAGAGTATTGGAGAAAAAGAAGGGAGCAGAAGTAAGGGCGTACCTTCATCGTCCGGAATAATTTGAGCGCGAGATCCGAAGTCTGTGAAGCAATTGCCGAAAACAACAAGAACGAAGGGAAAGAAATACTTGGAGAGAGAAGCAATCGACACCATGGATCGCAATCTTCAAATTCTTCGTTCGAATTGATAAGACAAATGTCGGTAGAAAGAGCAAACACAGAAATTTCAGAGCGAGCGAGAGTGAGAGAGGACTTGCAGGCAACAACGTTCAGCGGGAGCAGTTTAGTATGTGAAGTCGGTGGTGACTTTATCAAATAATTGAAGGAAAAATAATAATTGACGGCTACATTTTAAATTTATATTTTAGGCTAATTCGATTGAATCGGTGGTCTGGTCGTTGGATTAAAAAATTTAATAAATTTTATTTTATATATAAAAAAATTATTTTTAATTATTATTTTATTTTTATTTTTTAATTAAAAAATTAAAAATTTTAATATAATTTTTAATTTTATAATTATTTTTTAAAAAAAATGAGAGCAGTTGGATTTCAATTCAACAGCTTTTGTTGGCATTGTAAGGGCTGCGCGTTGCAGCCCCCTGGTTCCAATTTGACCGGTGTCCTCCATTGTGACAAGTCCACCTCGATGGACCCACAATTAAAGCAACCCATATGGACAATTTTGTCCTTATCTCAGTCCTTATCTTAAATTTGCTCTTATCTCGGTCATTATCTTAAATTTATCACACATTAAATTTAAGATTTCTAACCCTTTTTTTAATATGTAATTTTATTTTTTAATTATAATTATTTAAATAATATTAAATAATTAACTTTTTTTTAAAATTAACTTTTAAAAAAATAACATAGCTATTCAATAAATATTAAATAATTATTATTTAAGAAAATTAAATTATCTTTTTTTATGTGACTTGTCACAAAGCTTAAAGACATCTTCACGAGTAGAAAGATAATATTTTTTATTATACAATGTAACATTTTAGTATTTTGATTTTAGTTTATTAGACTTTTAATTTTATATAATTATTAATGAGGATAATCGTTGTGTTGCTAATTATAAATTAGCTTTGATTTCAGCTTTATTTTATCATAAACAGTCAAATTGAATGATAAAGGCAAATATTTTTAAACTAAATATTTAATTTATATACGAATCCCTTAATTTTATTAATATTTCTTATTTTGAAATGCATACATGTGACCCTTTTACCTTCTCAGTTCT
>JAOVVI020002019.1:8139-22224 GCA_028571085.2 Nepenthes alata
AGGTTTCGTGCCACAGATACCGCACCATATCACAGATACGACACTTGATAATAGATTGCCATGGATATGACTTAGCCACAGATACGGTTTCGTGCCCCAGATATGGCACTGTACCACATATACGACACTTGATAATAGATAGTGATATAAAAATATGTAGTATCAAATATTTAGTTTTTTTTAGAAAATAACAGAATCCTTAAATACACAAAATTCAGAGCAAAATCCCAAACAATTAGTAAAACACATGCATGTATAGAGAGAAAACAGATGGGCTAGGTAAAATTTGCTAGGTAAAATTAGCATGCACGGACATCAAACCATCAAATAGTAGTCAAAATATATTAGACACCGAAATATATCCTCAACCTTATACCCAATAGATCTGACAAAAGGATACTCTGATTTACCCGAACTCCGCTTCTCTCTCCCCTTCCTTTGCGCCCCCCCTTTCTCCTCCTTTCTCTCTCTTTGCTCTGCCTTCTTCCTACGCATGCCTTTTACTCTTCTCTTCCCACGTGCGCTCTCTCTCTCTCTCTCTTCTCCTTCTCTTCTCTCACGCACACTCTCTCTCTCTTCTTCTCCTTCTTTCTCTCTCTCTCTCTCTCTCTTTCTTCTCCTTCTCCTCTCACATACTCTCTCTCTCTCTCTCTCTCTCTCTCTCTTCTCCTCCTCTCTGCTGCGCACGCCTCTCTATCTCTCTCTCCTTTTCCTTTTTGTTTTCTGTTTTTATAAGCAGCCCGGCGCTCAAGCGTGGCCCTCGGGTGCGCTAGTTTGATGGCCCTCGGAAGAATTTCCTTTAAAATTTTCACAAAATATAATTAATCCAAACACACCAATTTAATCCAAAATTACAATTAATATAAAGAAAACTAAATGGGTATCCGGGTATTACAGTGCTCATCTCGTGTACATTGGTGACCCCTTGGTTTTTGTTTTTCCTATTAAACAAAACTAAGTCGAGTTCAACTAAACTATGTCCTTTTCCAATATGTGGAGCTGGCTACTTGAATTCTTTGCCTCCATTTAGCTTTGTTGAGGCTATATCCTCTGCTAGCCCAAATGTTCGAAGATATTCTTGATAGTTTTGTTAAAACTTTCTTTCAATCTTCTTCCACATTTTGTTGTAGTTAGTGTGTGGAATATCTTGTATTTAGATATTTCATAACTAGGAGGATAGGTGAACTCAAGGGCACTCAAGAATCAATAAAGACTTAAACCAGATGCATGCCTATACAGCGTATGAGTGTATTATGTCCAGAATACCTATGCTTGATGAATACCTAATCCGCGCATGAGTGTATTTTGTCCAGAATACCTGTACTTGATATGCACTTGATTTGCATATAAGTGCATTTCGTGCAGAATGCTTGTCCTTGCCGGGTGCCTGTGTGATGCATGTGCATTGCCTTGCTAACGACTTTGCGTCTGATGCGTGCCTATGCAACGTACGAGTACTAGGGCGCTGCCTTGTTTATACGTGTGTTTTTTGACCAATTTTCAGCCTATTCTATTAGTTCTTGTCTTCTTCTAAACCCAAGCAATACAAAAATTGAACAACAACATTATGCCTTAATTGTTTAGGAAGAAGAGACCAATTAAAAGAGAAGACCATGTCTTTTCCCTTTGAGATAAATTTGTTAATATTTTGTCACTCAATTCTTTCAATAATTGTTTATACACTTGTTCCATACTAGACACATTTGTGGTGCATTGGTGGTGTGGGTACTGAATTCCAGTGGTGTGTAGAGATTTACTGGTAAGTAAAGTAAGATCGGTAAGAATACTGGAAACTGCCTGGTTCCATTATTGTGAGTAAATTCGATGAGTTGCTTGGTAAGGGTCGCAAATCAATAGTAAGTCGGCCGATATTTAGTGCATTTGTATCACTCAAACTATTAATTGACTTTTATATTGTTTTGCTTTCATTGGGTTGAGAAGTTCAGATGGTTTTACTCGAAATCTAATTGGTTTTCGAGATTTTCATTCATCATCGAAATTGTGAGTTCATTTTTTTACTGTGTCTAATTTGATTTGGTGATAATTGTTTCGGTAGATATTGGTTTGTTATTACATCTAGAAGTGAATATACATTGTGTACATTATATGTTCGTACATCTTTTGTTTCCCTTTTTATATAGAGTCTAAACAAAATGCGATTACGGTGCCCCTAGTTTTTTAATTGGTATTTTTGCCAACTTGATCCTTGACCCTTAACTCTAGATGCATTTGAGTCAATCCGAACTCAGATTATATATGCAGCCAAAAGTTTGGTTTGTGTACTATCATTTAGGTTACCATTTGATATCACTATGAATTATTGAAATTTGTCATTTGTGCATTATAAATTAAAGTCAAAATGCTAATTCATTTTTAATAATCTAATGGATCTTATTGGCACAATTGACTTATTGGCAACTAACTGTCAAATAAAAGGTTTAAATAAATTTAGTCTTAGTGTGCTTAGACTTGATTTGTTAATTTAATAAGTTTTAAATTGCACTTGAGCTTGGCTCAGTAATTTCATTGATGAAGCTCAATCAATAAGAGCTGAAACATATACCGAGATATCAGAAGCTGAGTTTGAGTTGTTTAATGGTCCTAATCACTCGCTGGTTGATGCATGTTTAGGACTATTAATGAAATCTGATTTTAAGGAACTTGTTTCTAAGAAAAATGAATGTGCATGTTTTTTTCTATTTTTTGAAAAATTGTGGAAATGAAATAGTGAAAAAATGAAGAGAATATCAGAAATTAAAAAATTAGAAAACAGAAAACTCTCTTCCAAAATGAAAAGGCCCAATGTGGTGCACTGATGGAAATGTGTGGTTAAGTCACATTACAATACAAGAGATGAGCATACCTTGTGCTAATTGGAATGCATGCATTTAAAAAGAAAAGATGAGGGAAAGACAATTAAGATTGTTCATATACTTAAAAACATGATTCTAATGATCTGCTAGTAAGAAAAGTTTATTGATTGAGGTTAGAAGTAAGGGGGAGGTAGACCTTAAAAAACTTAAAATGGTGGTGTGGGGTGATAAAAAAACATTATGAAGTTGTGCATACTATTGGAGTATGTTAAAATAAAACTAGTGGAATTTAGGAACTGGATTTATAAAGCTAAGCACTCAGTACCATGCAGGGCTTTGATGATGTTACGATTTAGTCCATTATAGAGCAACAATAGCATTTTTCCAATTTAACACACGCTTGTAAAAATTTTTTCTTTTCTAAAGATACATAAGCGTTTCATTGATTCTGTTATGGTAGTTTCTTATAGATTTATGCCTCTGTTTATTTTGTAGGGGAATGTTCGAGACAATTTACATCTCAGACAAAGGATTTTACGAGGAGTTTTGAGCTTACTTAGCTTGAAGGTGAGGCCCATTTATGCTGAAATATAATAGGAAAAATTTTAAAATTCTACATTGTAAGATATTTTGGAATGGAGGATCTAGGTATATTGTTTTGAGAAGATAAATGCCGATAGTTCTCTATTGAGTGTTTATTCATCTTTGATGGTGCTCTAATGAGTGCTTTTTCCTCTTATTCTACAGGAGTCCCTCATGCTGGATGAGCATATAGTAACATTGCTTCCAGCAGCTGTTTATGCTCTTTGTTCTGGCTTTCCTGTCATCCCAAGTGTTTACAGAGGGAATTCCCTGCCACTGTCTGCTGTAGATGCTTCAGGAGCTGCGGACTACTGGGTTAAGGTATGTGATTTTGATGATCTCAAGCTGATAGATTTAGCTTTTTTAATTAACTTTTGTTTGGATGATTCATATAGGGGGATGAACAAGAGAGTGAACAATTGGATGGACCTTTCGAATATTTTGTGGAAGTTCTTACGGAAATCAACCACAACTCTGGGAATCAGGTGCCTTCCTGTTATTTTAGGTTTTTCTTTCACATTTCCTGCATCTTTTGGTTTACCCTCTTTGGTTTTTCTTTGTTTTTTTCCCTTTTAAGATTCAATTTGTGTTGCACAGGTTTTTCCATTTGATTAATGCTTTAGTTGTTCCTAAATGTTTTCCTTACTCTATGCTTTCTTTGGTGTTGAAGGTATAATTTCTTATTTTTCCTGTTTCTATACTGTGCTAGGTGATTTTGTCTCAAAACTGTCAAGCTCCGTGCCTTCCACGGCAAGTACGAGATCCACTGCTGTGTGAAATGGAAAACTGCATTCTTCGTGTTGTGGTGGATGATAAGGCAGAAAAGAACTTTTTATCCGATATATTTCTTGAATGTGCTCTGCTTTCTAATTTCCTTTATGGCTCCTTCTCATCAAGGTCGGTTTCATATCTTCATAATGTGGGCAGTGCTACAGTTTTGACTTGTTTTAAGTTTCATCAAGGTCGGTTTCATATCTTCATAACGTGGGGAGTGCTACAGTGTTGACTTGTTTTAAGTTTCACCTTATGTTTGGTTCAGACTTTCGTATTTGATAATCTGGTTGATAGGATTGGTTGTCCATAATATAGATTGAGCATCCCTGGCATATAACCTAGCAGTGGCTGGGCAGGAAGACAACTTCTGTATCCTCCCTTTTTCTAAACCTTTTGTTTCTTTTGTGTTCTTAAATAGGAAAAAGAGAGTTAGCTGCTTTATTTCTTCTGTCAGATTCCATAAACAATGTGGCAGTGCTTTTTTAAGCTTGTTGTTCTCTGTATGTTCAACTATGATGTTAAAATGCTAAGAATGCTCTGCATGGTGGTAGTTTATTAAATACTTTATTTGCACAAAACTTAGATTATTTTTCTGCTTGAGGGTTCAACCTCGTTTAGAATGTTTATAATTTGTGATTTGGGTCTGCATATTGTGTTGATGATCTTCACAATGGTTGTTTGTTGTCAAATTGTGGTCAATACATTTGTTGCTTTGGTGCCTTTGGTCTCCAGTGGCTTTTATGTATCTGCTAATCATCTAAAGGCACGCCATTTTATTCACCTTTCTTTTATAATCTTGCAGGTGTTAGCTTATGCCTTGTAAGATTGTTGATTACTATTTCCTTTTTGCGAGTCTTTCAAGTTTTCTGCTCTTAGTCATTCTTCCACTGCTGAGTCTTAAGAACATATTAAGACTAATAGCTGACTCTTTTCTCCCCCTACCTTTGACTTTGTTCTATTCTGTCTAATTTCCGTGCTTTTGTTCTTTGCAGGCCAAGGGAAGAGATTTCGGCTTTTTGTAACAAAATTTGTCAGCACTTACTAGAATTGGTGGATTCTGCTGTTTCTGTCATCCAAAATTTCCATATCGATGTTAAAAGTCATGGGTGTTTGAGTTCAAACTCTACTTTTGATGGAACTTGCTCCATCATCACTTCTTTTAAGTGTTTTGTGTGTTGCCCATTCTTCAACAGAGTTAAAGATAAAAATATTGTTGATCCTATAGTCTATAATTCAATTATCCATTCCCTTGAGAAACTTCTAAAAGCTATATGTGATGTATATGTTGAATCATTGACATGTGGGAAGAACTTTCAAAGCGAGACTGTCTCGTTGGAGTTTTCTTCTTACAGTCCCTCGACTGGAAACTCCTTTCAGTTGGACAGGACTCAGAGCAAAAGCGGGATAATAGACATTGAACTGGATGTCAATGGTTCTGATGATGTTCCTGCTAGTGGTCCAAGTTCCTCTGGCATTTATTTTTCTAGCTCTAGGTGGAAGATGGATATGATATCATTAATCTCAAGTTGTGTCTCAATCTTACCACTTGTTACGTGGGATATCTTGTTCAACATTTTACATAAAGAAAGTCATCCTAAGGTAAGTCAGACTTGCAATGCACGTGATGTATTGCTCATTTATTTATTAATTAGTGCCAAAAATAGATAATTATTTTATTTTGAAAAATATTGCTTAGGTTTGTGGATCTATTCTGCACAAGCTTTGTCAAGATCCTCATTGGTCTTCTTCAGTGAAGTTGACGGGCTTGGTATTGTGTTCTCTAAATTTGTCATGCAAAGTTACATCAAAAAGTTTCTTGTTGTATGTGGAATCTGTTCTGTACTTGCACTTTTGATTTATTCTCACAGGTTACGTTGATTAATGAAATGATTGATCTGAGAATGAGTTTGAGGCTTGACTGTTCTGTTGTGCTCTCCCCAATCTGGTGCCTGTTGAGGACTATTTTATCTGTGCATAACATGCATAAAGATAAAAATGGTTGCTTATATTCAATGGAAGGAGATACTGGACAGGTATTCGAAACTCATGATGCCTATGCAAAATAAAGCAATGGACAACCTGACTTCATTTGGTGAAGAAATGTGTTGCTTTGTTCTCAATTGTCTCTCTACCTTGACATTTGTTTACGTGATTGAAATCTTTAATGAGAGGAGCTATTGTATAAAAAAGATAGCCCAAGTGATTGTGGGTAGATAGGAAATTGAAAATGTGTCAATTTCTTAGCAAGTTTTTATCTCAAAATTAGTTGATGTAAAAGATGTGAATGGGGAAAAAGGCTAGGTCTTGTACTATTTTGCTGGTTCTTGGATTCAGATAGTGGGAATTATAGGTTTATGGAGCCAAAGGGGTTCCGAGATTGAATAATTTAAGGTAGTGTGTGGGCAGTTTTAAATTTTGTTACTTAACAAAAATTAAAAAAAAAAAATAATTGTGGGTGGATTTGTATATGGATGGGAAGATGTGTGAGCATGATATTTGTCCAATGCATTATATTTTTCTATGTGGTAGGTTACCTTCTCTTTTCTTTTGTTTACCTTCTGAAAAGTTTCTGATCTGAAAAAACACACACTTATGCCTCTTCCCTGCTGTTGGTGTCTGCCATCCTTCAGTTCTAATGGCTATTACTATTAGTCTTTCCTTATATTGTCTCCAACTGTATTTTCTATTCCCTCTTCCCTAGTCATGTTTATCCTTTGTGTCACAACTCTTTATTTAGGTGCTTCAGAGCCATCATTTATAGTTAATCATGACAACAATTAATGGCCTGGGTCAAATCATCCTTAATGATAGTTAATGAGGATTTGCTTAACAATGAAAGTAAATATTGTGTATTGTTATGTAGAATTTAATATGTTTGTTATTCTTTTCAAGTTAATATTGGTTGATCAAAAAGTATCAATTTATCAGTCATTAACTGATGTTGATGTCAAGGTAGAGCCTTGGTGAGCAAAAAATGGTTTGAAGGTTTGTTATGACCTTGGACCAAAAATAGGTAATAATTAGTGGCAGTAATTTAAAACTGAGTTAAATCCCTAGCCATGAAGGGATACATCCAAATACAAAACCCAATATTGGGGTGAACCTGAGAAAAATTAAAACATTATCAATGATCTTGACAACGACCACAGGATCACTCCAAACTATCTGTCCGGACTCTGAAATACTGGTAAAACTTGTTACATAAATTGTAAGGAAAACGATAGTCCAAATGCCACAACAATCCAACATCGATCCTGTATAAATCATAAAATGCCACAATCCTGATACCAAGAAATCCAATGCATGTTTCCATCACATATAAAACATACTAACGTCAACCTATAGAAAATTTCCTCCACAAAATCAAATACGAATATAGACCCAACTATGAGTTTAAGAACCATAAAGCGTAAATAAAATCTTTGTAAAAGTCCTCATCCAAGTTTTGCAAGTAATCCATAGCCCTCTAATTTGAAAGGGGTAGAAACAATAAAATCATGAGTCAATTGCTCAATAAGTATCAGTGTGTGTGTTTATATATAGTGAAATAGCTTGTCCACAAATGAGAATGGAGAAATGAAAACAATAAAATATGTTTGAAAATCTGATACAAATTAGAGGTCTAACATGTCAAAGTCCAAGTTTTATCAAACACCCGATTATAGGTTATTCCAATGTAATATCGTATGCCATTCGTAATCTATATATGAAGGCCATATAATCCAAATGTACGAAATTTTCTAAAGTATCAAAATCTAAAGTTCAAATACCAAAATTGGATAAATCTGAGTATGAATCCAGTCCTGTAAAACTCAAAGGTCAAACATCTCACATGTGAAATTAGATACTAAAATAATATTGAAGATATGAAACATGCCAAATTTGAGAACCAATGACCTTTACTAACATTGAGGAATGGTTATAAGTACTCCCGGTTATCTTAGGCCAAATCACTGCTATTTAGACTTATAAGTAGGTTGTCTACATATTGTTCCCTATAGACGAGATCAAATTTTATTTTCTTTTATCACCTGTGGATAATAGGTGTAATCTTCAAGTCTGTCTAAATATATTATAACGTTTGAATATATTAATTTTAATCAATTCGTTACAATGATTCTTAACAAAATATCAAATTGGAGGACTCTATATGTCTAAAACTTTTCCTTCCTATTGGAAAAGTACAAAACTGCCACTTCGAGAAAGTACAAATATAAAAGTTTTTACTATGTGAGTAAGTATAGATATCAAAGCAAACAACAAAATAGAGTCCGACTTGAAGTACATGAATGGAATACCACATTCATGGCCAAATGCATATTTTTTATGACTTTTTCTTTGCAAACAGTTCTATATATAAGTATAATGCTTCAAATATTTACTAATTTGTATAAAACAAACAAACTCATCAAATATTTGGTGAAACCAAAGTAAAACCTCAGAACAATTAGTAAAACTACATATATGTATACATGTTCAAAGTGGGGGAGGTAACAGATAATATGCATGTACGATAAACTACAAAATGTAAACAATATTAGAGGAGAACTAAAATAGATCAAAGATTGAGTTTAGAAATACTTGCTTTTACATTTTAATCGGATAGATTTGACAAAATGACGTTTCAAAAACACGTATGAGTGCCCTAGAGGCGCTCCTCAGGCGAGCACATTCTGCCTAAGATGTTCATGAGCGTGCATCAGGCACCAATCTTAATGCCTTTAACTGATTGCCAACCAAATTTTCATTATACAATTGTTCTTCAAATTAACCCAAAATAAATTGATGATATCAAAGTTGATAATTAGCGACTGGGTGTTATAACGTTGGTGGAAATGTGTGAAATAGTAATCACAAGTTGATGAAATGCTTCAAGAATGGAGTCACAATCTACCTTGATATTCTTTGTGCATTCATGAAAAATTGGATTAGAGGCAATCTTGATAGCTTTGGTATTATTAGCATGAAGAGTAGGATGGAGCTAAGGAGTGCTATGTTCGCCCAACATACATGTAAGTCAAGGAGTCCTAGAGCAAGATGCTCAGGCTTGATGAAAGACTTCAAGATGCGGTCTTGCTTCTTACTCTTTCAAGAATTATGCGCATTACTAAGAAACATTCACTAACCAGACATCGAAGGCTAGTATTTGCGCACCTAGACTAATAAGATTTCTTAAGTCTTATTAACTATAGAATGGATCCTGTAAGAAAAATAACCCCTGATTAGAAGTATCCTTTAGATTGCATACAATATGGTGCATTGTAACTAGGTCTGAGTGTCGAGGTGCATGCTCAAATTGACTAACTTGCCGGATTGTTAAAGAAATATGTCAAATAATTCGAATTGTCAACTTGTTGCCTGTATATAGATGGATGAGATAAGAATTCTTCCTCCTTGTCTGAGTTTCAAATTTATTTCCATAGGTGTAAGGACCGAGTTTTTTGACTAAAGACCATTGAGAGTAATAATTTCGTGTGTATACTTATGCTGATGTAAAAGTGTGGTTGTGGGAGTAAGATGCAACTCAAGACCAGGAAACTATTGTAAAATGATATGATCTTTTATATAAAAGGAAGTCTTAAGGTTACATTATTATAGCTACTTAAGCAATTGAGGACCGAACCCAGTTATGGTAAGATTATCAATGCAAACAAGAAATAGAATATTCCCAATAGTCATCTTTCTCTAAAAGAGAAAGGAATCATATTGGATTTGAGGAAATTATGATCATGAAGAGTGGTGCCAAATATTTGAAACTATGATGTGCTGCCTACTTTATTCCATACAAAGATCGCTTCAACTAATAAACCTTCAATTTGAAGTGAGGGAGCATGTTGGGACAAGGAGTCATATAGATTTCTTCCTTAAGATCCCATATAATTTTCATATCTATATGTCAAGAAGACCAACCTTTTGTGGTATTAATAGAAATAACAATTCACACAGTAGTTATTTTAGCTACGGATGCAAAATTTTCATCCTAGTCAAGTCCATTTTCTTGCCGATTCCAGAGAGCGACTAGATGTGCCTTACACCTATCTATGGTTTATCGAATTATATAGTTTGATGGTATACGTCCATTGGCATCCAATGTGTTTTATCGTATTAGGACGGGGTACTATATTGCAGGTATGATTGTCCTGATGAGCATAAAACCGTTCTTACATAGCTTGCTGCCAACATACTTGAGTAGATGCTTGAGAGTAGAACGAAGGTATAAAAATATTAGTTGTGATGTAGGGAGGAGGGAAAAAGTAGATATAGAGGGGTAGAGATAAGAATAAAGATTAGAAGGGTAGAGACAAGAAGGAGAAACAACTAAGGAAGAGAAGGGGGAAGAAAAGCATAATTGCTCAATCGCAATCAATTTCTCAAACATTCATTCATCAATCATCCACCATTTTCACTTCAAATAATAAAATTAAGGTCATTATATAGAGAATTCTAGTTCTAGGATAATTTGGAAACAAATATAAGTTCCTGACTAAATATGATAAAGTTTCTTAAAATAACATAAAATCAAATCAAATAATCGCAAATTAAATAAAACCGTAATCTTTCTAATAAAATAAAATCAAAGGGAATCAAAGTAAATCTTTTCTAATTTGGTATAGTTTAGATGTCCGCATCAATTCTCCTTGAGTGGCTAAAACTTGACTCTGTCAAGTTAAAACTTTAGCAGTGAACTTTCCATCTGCAAGCAGAGCAGCGGTTCAAGCAGCTGCTCACATTGATAGACACGTGGGAGGGGAGCTGAAATTGGACTGAGCTGCCAATGTCATCTGAAGATGTGCATTCAAAAATGTCATCTGAAGCTGCATAAGAGATGTTTTTTTTTTGTTTTTTTTTCTTATTCTTTTTTTTTCTCTATTTTTTTTTCTCGTTTTTCATCTCCCTTTTTTTCTGCGCTCTTTTTTTTGCTCTATTTTTTCATCATTGTTTTTTGCTTTTTTTTTAAATTTTTTTCCATGTGCCCTTCTTCCTATTTTTATTGGCTTTTGTTTTCGTCCACTGCTTGTTACCTCACTCGGGCTTTATAGGCCACCTCGCACAGAGGGCAAGGATGCAAATGCTCTACTTGCGGCGACGACGGCGGCGACACGAGCGACTTCGACGACATTGAAAGCAACATTGAAGATGATGACGAAGATGATTGTGAGGAGGCGAAGACAACGAAGATGCAGACGGAGAATCGGATCAACCCGATTCCGATTCGGGCCTTCTCTCTCGACTCCTTCTCTCACTCTTTTCTTTTTCCTGAAAGAAGGTGAAGGCTTGGGTTTTGGGTTGGGCTGTGGTTTGGCTTGTCTTGACGACGATTGGAGTGGTGGTGATTGCGGTGGTCAGCGGCGGCGTGGGGAGGTTGGTGCTCCGGCCTCTGGCAGTGGAGGCTCCGGTCGGCTGCAGCGGCCACTTCGTGCAGCGGTGGGGAGGTTGATGTAGGGAGGAGGGGAAAAGTAGAGAGATGGGAATTAGAGAGGTAGAGATAAGAACAAAGACTAGTGGGGTAGAGACAACAAGGAGAAACCACTAAGGGAAAGGGAAAAATGAAAGCACAATTGCTCAATTGCAATCAATTTCTCAAACATTCATTCATTAATTATCCATCAATTCCACTTCAAACAATAAAATTAAGGTCCTCATGTAGAGAACTTTAGTCCTAGGATAATTTGGAAACAAATATAAGTTTCTAACTAAATATGACAAAACTTTCTAAAATAAAATAAAATAAAGGTAAATTAAATAAAATCGCAACATAATAAAATCAAATAAAATTATAATCTTTCAAATAAAATAAAATCAAAGGGAATCAAAGTAAATCTTTTCTAATTTGGTATAGTTTGGATGTCCGCATCAAGTTGCCTAAAGAATTGTATGAGAGAAAGGATACCTATCTTGACGTTGAGTGATCCAGGTTAATCATTGAGGTTCAGTTGCAACTTGTAACTAAATCATGCAACTAAATCATGTAGTAGGCCTATGTTAGGAAGATGGAGTGGGCGACTTCTTGCATACACACTTCCTAGCTTAGTAGAAGTCCTGCCATTAATAGTAGTTGCCTAAAGAATTGTATGAGAGAAAGGATACCTATCATGAGGTTGAGTGATCCAAGTTAATCATTGAGGTTCAGTTGCAACTTGCAACTAAATCATGCAGTAGGCCTGTGTTAGGAAGATGGAGTGGGCAACTTCTTGCATACACACTTCCTAGCTTAGTAGAAGTCCTGCCATTAATAGTTGGAAGACTAACAAAAGTGGAATCATGGATGACACGATATTGGAAGAAATATTTGTTTTCAAAGAAATCAGGTGACAAAAGGTATAAAGCTTATTGGCATCCGCATACATAAATCCTTTATGAGCTGTTCCATCTCTAGAATAGCACATTTAGCAGCTTAAGCACTAAACTTGTAATGTTCAACTATGAAGAGTATACTTAGTGGTAACTCCAAACAAAAAAGAAATAAAAGTTATAATGTAAAACTTGTGAGGACTAGCAATTAATCAAATAATAAATAGCTGTAGACATGGTTTTGACCCAAAATTTAGTAGGCATAGAAGATTCAATCAACAAGGTGTGAATAATGTTCAAATGATAACAATTTTTATGTATGGTTACCTCATTTTGTTTCAAAGAGTAAGGACTAGAACATCGGGAGATAATACCCTTTGTGCTTAGATCTTGAAGTTATTGAACATATATTCCTCTCCAAAGTTAGAGTGTAAGATCTTAGTATATATAGAAAATTGTGTTTCAATGAAAGCAATGAAAGCTTACAAAATGAAAAACACTTCAACTTTCAATCAAGGAAAGTATATCGAGTGAATTTACTAATGTTTTCAATGAATGTAACAAAAATTCCTATATTGAGCATGCTAAGCAACCAAACTCATGCCTCACAAGTTTGTATGATTAATATTAAAACTTGTGGAAGCATGACTATGACGGAATGGATTTTTTTTTTGTCTTCAAAAGCTTTCGTCAAAACAGAAATACCATTAACGGTCTAAAATATAAGGCAAGACTCCTGCAGAAATTTCGGCAGAGTCTCCTTTGTATTAGGATAAAAAACCCAAAAATACAACCCTGTATAATCATTCATAACAAGCACATAACTATCCACCATTCACAATTCCTACAACAATATTCACAAGATCACATGTGCCATCCATGGCACAAATCCATAAAAATATTTACTACTTTAACAGTTTAATAACGAGATGCCATCTAGGACCTGCATAGTAAATCCAGAGTATATAGCGGAAGTAAACTAAGAACCTGCAGAAGCATAGCTTTTTCCTTTTTACAGTCATACATATCATATGCTATCATTTACAAAATCTACATGTTCTAAAACATCAATAATCACAAGATCAGTATACAAAAATTATATTTAGCTAGGCCTTTACGTCGACAGCCTCTTCCAAATTAGCTTCAATGTGCTATGGTCCTCAAAAGTCTTCAAGAAGTTTCTCTCTCTGATTACTCTTTTTTGTCAGATAAAAGCTCTATTGTCTCATCTAGAGGGGGAAAACACTAAAATAGTGAGTCGTGGCCCAGCAAGGTACATGCATATGAACTTTAAAATGGTTATGCTAAAATGAATCATATAACCATACAGAACCAGAATATTTAATCAAACATCATCTTTAAAGAAACAAATAAGACATACTATAATGATATTAAATCTCATGCTTCATAAATCATTACACTATAGACTATAAACAATAACTATAAACTTTACTGATGCATGGTAAAACTGAAAATAATACTCTATACTGTGACGGAATGATTTTTTTTTTTGTCCTTACAAGCTTCCGTCAATTTGAAACCCAATTAATTGTTTAAACAAAGGCAAGACTCCTGCAGAAATTTCGACAGAGTCTCCTTTGTAACCGGATGAAAACCCAAAATA
>JAOVVI020002020.1:1456-22224 GCA_028571085.2 Nepenthes alata
CAGAATCCACCTGATAAAGTGATCATAGTTTGATAATTGAGGAAAGTGCCCGAGGATATTAAAGGGACCAACGGCTTGGAAAGATGCTGTCCGCGGACTCTTTTTCTTAGGTCTGCGGCGCTATACTGCGCTGCCAATTGACGAATTAAAAGCGAACTAACTTGACACGTTAACTGCACATTAATTATAGTCTTGGGAAGGGAAAGGCCATTATTGCCAGCGACATGTGGGGAGTCAACACGTGGCAAGGAGATTAATGAGGCGCGCCTTTTTGAATTTTCTGGCCATTTAAATTATTTCTCTCTTTCCCATTTTCATTTGCATGCTCAAAATTTTTCAAGTGTTCTAACTTTTCTAAACTTCCAAACTTTTCTTTGGTGATTTCCTCATTCTTCTTTGTTTTCCCAGGCTCTTTCATGGCTCCTGGGGTGAAAGATTTTGCTTTTTTGTTGACTTTAGCTGATCTTGAGACCATTCGAGCATGGTACAAGATCCCAAACTCGATGGCATAGTAGTTCCTGACGCACACGAGAGGACTTGTTGTCCATCGGATGGCTTCATTACTGTTTACGAAGTCCACCACAAATGTGGTCTTCGATATCCTATACCCTTGGAGTTCTTTGAGTTGATGAGGGACCTCAAAATCCTTGTAGGCAAACTCCAACTCAATGCTGTCAAGTATCTAGTCTCCCTTTACATTTTCACTTGCTGCCACAAGACGATCTTCGATATTGTGACATTGAAGGTCATTTTGGGGTTTTTATATGGGCAGGATTGGGCGATGATTTCTCCTCGCCCCGAGTTCCTTGCCATTAGCGGTGGAAACCTTGATTCCACCAAGCAGTAAAAAGACAAATTCTTTTTCCTTGGAGTCCACCAAGTTCTTTTTCCTTGGAGCAACGCAAATATAGATTTTAGATAGAAGGAAGAGAGAGAGATAGTGACACGTGACATTTTTACGTAAAAAATTCTCTTCTAAATGAGAGAAAAAAAGTATGAGACTTTGAGTCTGAGAATCGTTCCACTAATCTTGTATCTGAGTACAAAGGGTGGAGAATGAAGTGAGAAAGTGGCTCTCTGGGATCACTTTCACAAGTACATGTGTTTTTTCAGTTGGCTGTGTGAGCAACTTACCTTTTCTCTCTCTATTGGCGTAAATACAAGTGTGGTAAAGTTTCTCTTTTGTTAGGTACACAATAAAAGCTTATATAGTAGTTGAGCCTTCCTGCGTCGAGCAGTCACATGGAGGTGGCGTGTGCAGTGGAGTCTGCCACCAACTCTGTAAATCCATATTGCTACATTAGAAAGGTTGCGTGCATGCAAGCTAGCTCTTATTTTGAAATACAGATCATGCATATCACAATCACAAAATAAAAAAGACCATACAATTGAAATATCTATCCGATTTATTCTATACCGCTCAAATTAATAATCATACCAGACAAAAATTAGAAGCAAACGGCAAATTCCTAAAAGAAATCGGTTTTGTATATAGAGACATTAGACCAATCCTAAAAGGTTGTATGTTAACATGTAAGTGTGGGCTCAGCGAGCATGATTTTAGTTCCCGGACACACAAATTGTAGCAATCTGTAGATTTTTGTTCCTCGATTACTACTTCAATGATCACGCGTTGAGTACGATCGGTTAAATGACAACCCTCTTATTTGTAATTTTCTTACTGATATTGGCGTGTATGTCGGTAGCAGTCGCAGACCCTTCAAGTATAGCTAAATTTTTCTACCGTACCCCGCTTGGACACTTCATGCCTCTAACATCTCGAGCCTACTCAAATACCTCATTGCTACGACAACTCGAGCCTAGACATCTTGGTATTTGGATAACTCACAACTCAAATCTTTTGAACTTGGACTGCTTGTTTTATTGTTGGACCCATTAACTATTATAACATAATATATTAGTAGATATAGTGTAACGAGACAATTGGGTAGAATAGGAGGGGATTAGGGAGGTTTCATCTCTTAAAAAAATAGAATTTATTTTTTTATAAATTAAAGTATTAATATTAAAATAAATAATTATAATTTAAATATTTTTTAAAATATAAAAAAATTAGTTAAAATTAATTATTAAATTATAACTATCTATTTAAAAATAAATAATTAAGATGTAGAATAAAAAAATTTTATTTCTTAAAAAGATAGAGTTAGCCCTAACCCAGGAAAGGAGGGTTAAATCATAAAAATGGAAGGAAAAACCAATATAGAGGAAATATTTGTTGGGTTAAACTTAAAAACAAAATTGAGAAAATTATTATATTTATCTAGGACATTATTGATTAATATATATTTAAATTCAATGATTTTAAAATGTATATATTTAATTAATATGTTGTTATAGATATAAATATAAATATATATAATATTTAAAGGTGTTGCATGATTTTTTTTTAACAAAAATTCTTTATTATAATATCTTTACAACTTTTTATATATATTTTTTCAAAAAATATTCATCAAAGCATAAGACTTGGAATAATATTTATAAAAAAATGAAAAATATTTTTTTAATTCATAAACTTTATATCGAAACTAATTAACCATTTCTAAACAAGAAATATATATATATTTTTAATTTATAAATTAGATTAGTATAATTGTATAGTGAGAATAATATGAAAGTATTTATTTTTTTTGAAAAACCAGTTATTTTTAAAACAGCTTTACTTATTTAATTTATATATTGTTTAATTTATTTATCTATATTATTAAATTTATACAAAATTAAATAAATTAAATATTATATAAAATTAAATAAAAATAGATGTAGTAGGTGGTGTCATAAGCTACAAAACTGCTTTGCCACACAATTCTTTCAGATAAAAGGGCCCCATCTCTTAAATCGAAAGAGAATTATTATTTAAATTTAAATTATTTATTTTTTAAAAAATAATTATAATTTAATAATACTTATTATAATCTTATTATTTTTTAAAAATTAAAAAATAATTAAATTATAATTATTTATTTAATAAATTTTCTGGGTCCCACTTGCAGATGCAATATACGCCCCAGATTTTCTGTGCAGGGGACTCCGAATTGTCGTCCCCAGGCTGAATCCAGCCAGCCAGCACAGCTGCTTTGCTGGCATGATAAACGACAAATCATTCCCCTCTCTCTGCCTCTCTCCTCCCTTGTAATCCTCAAATTTCCAAATAATATTTTAGGAAATTATAAATTTTTAATTAAATTATATAATGTGATATACGTTTAATATTATTAAAATAATTTAAAATTATTTTATTAGATAAGTTGTATTTTTAAATGATCTAATTTTTAATAAAAATAGAATTCATATAATTAAAAAATAATATTATTTATAATTTATAAATTATAAAATTATACATCATATATTGTGAATAAAAATAGGCCATTGACAATTTTAAAATGTAAACAAAAGAAAATTTAATTAACTTTTTACCATATATGATTTTAAGGAGACCTTATATACATAATTGGAGTGCATAACTTTTTTTAAAAAATAAGAATTAACATATTTTAAATATATTTTTGATGCGTACCTCGATCCTATTTTGAATAGATTTGGATTTGTCTTGATTGTTTGATCCGATTTCGTTCTCTAAGTATGAATCTTACATACCACTAAAACTAATAAGAGGTCAGTGTGTCGACGAGATGTTGTCCATCCGAATATATTCTCACGCTCAAGTCAATAAAACCTTCAAAATTGGGGAATGTAATGCCGAAAAGTAAGAGAAAGTGAGAGAGTTGGTTGGTCGGGAGTGCTGGCTTGTCAAGGACGTGAGCAATCGCTTCCTACTTACAGGGAGCGTTAGGAAACGATATTCCAAAAGCGTAGAAGTTTTCGGGAATGACTCTCAAAAAGTCGATTAGGTCCCCAGGCAGCTAGAGGCCTTTGGTAGGATCTGAACGTCTTGAAGAGTAAAAGAGACGATGGGCCTCCATCTAGTACTCTGTCAGCGTTCGTGAATGTAAAAATCATCTCTGTAGGTAATAACTTGGGTACGTGAGAGCTCCACTGTCAAAACTTGTCTCAGTACGTCAACGATTGCCTGTCAGAACTTGTCTGTTAGTAAGCAAGAACGTGTTTTAGAAGAAGTCTTTCAGCAGTCGTGTATCAGAAGACGTGTTTCAGAAAGCGTCCCTGAACCAGAGTTCTAGGATTTTATTTAAGGTGGACAGCGTGATCTCTCCCCTTTGAAAAGTGCGATCCCCTGCCTTATTCTTGGTTGGCCTACCTTTTTGAGCTGATGACAGTTACCAAATGGACCGAGATAGCTTCCTTCATGACGGTCAGTGACTTTCCAAACTGGTCACATTCCTTCTGTGTATGTTATCGTTAAAGAATCCCAATTCCGTATATTTTGGAAGACGGTTGGGATCGTGGAAGATGCTAAGAGGGCCGTTGCAAGCCGTGTGATGGATCGTGGGATCAAGTGGGCCAGGTCCATAACCGTAAAAAGACCTTGTTGGGCCTACTGCTACAGTACGTCCGGTCAACGCCTGAGTTGATCGTCTGTACGTGTGTAGGCCGTCTGCTGAGATCTGAACGGTCAACATTGGCATTGACCATCCTCGATTTTCAGGGTCTAGGCCTGAATCTCCAGTTAGACCGTTCACGAGTTGACCGTTCCGCAGACTGTTTTGGGCCCACTTTACAAATAAAACATTCAATTAATAAAGATTACATATCACAAATTTAAATAAGAACTTATAACATAAAAATATATATTCAAAATCTGTTTTAACAATAGTGTCATTAATGTGCTACATAAACTTATATAAGTGGGAATGAAAACTTCTGCCATAATTAAATAAGTATCTTTTTGAGTTTTTATAGAGGTGTATACCAAAATTAATTGACCAAACTCAAAAAAATCATAAAAGACAAGTCAAAGATACAAGCACATTATAAATTTATCATAAATAAATATTTATAATAAATATTAAACTCTTCTTTATAAAAAATAATATAAACACTTATAATAATATATATTTATATATTATTAAGATATTAATAAATAAGATTATATTAATATTAAGATATATTATGGTCATTTTTATAATTGTCATATTCCGTGATCGTATTTAATTTTTTAATGTCAGATTATATTTTGTTGAATTACTGCATCAACACATTCAAGTGGCTGCTTAGTCTCGGATCAACATATGGATCGTGCCTACTTCTCGCCCTCTCCTCGCTCGAGCCGTAAATCCAAAATGAACCCGGCTCGCCTGACGTACGATACCCGCTTGAGCCGAAAATCTAGAATGTACCCGACTCGCCTGGCGCTCGATACCCGCTCGAGCCGAAAATTCAGAATGTCCCCGACTCGCCTGGCGCTCGATACCTGCTCGAGCACGCTAGCAACGGGGAAAAATCTTGAATAATTTTTTGCACCATTTATAAATACATGTATTATATTTTTGCAACCCTAAGAAGTCCAGAACCTCTTAAGATATTTTTGGAGACACTCTACTTGAGAGAAGAATATTCTTCTTACTCTTTAATCTTGCTCTATTTGAGAAAATTAAACCTACTACGCTCTACATCATCGCGCCTCATGTTTTAACAGTTTTTCTCTTCAATTCTCTATACCTTTTAATCTCTTCCATTATTCTACCTTCATTGGAGACGTCGGTGCGTTGAAGAAGGATATTCGATCGTATTCGGCAAATTCTAGTGGTCTAAGAGGGAAGATTGACGTGAAGACCGAAAAGTATCCGGTTCCGTTGTCGCGGGTAAATCGAAGGAATTCATTGGTAGGGATCACGTGACGGGAGTAAGTCGACTAAGTTAACGCGTCGTTATCACCCAGTCTGTAAGTTGATTTTCATAGTGCATTACTTCCGTGGCCGTTAAAGTCCGGAGCATTTTTTTTGATTACCGTGGGTATCAAGTTTTCACTTCGTCACCAAAAATCACATCTTTTTCTTTATTACTTATCGTTATATATATTGTGGATGCTCATCTTTATCTCTAACATCTAGAACTAAATATCATTTACATGTATTGAATATTTATTGTTATTATATACTGTGGCCGCTATATTTTTAACGGGGTCGAAACTTGAATATATCTTGTAAGCACAAAAAATATTTTTTCAAGATAAATAAATAAAATTATATTAAAAGATTTCATAATAAATCATAATAGTTAAGGTTAAATAAAATAGTCAAATTAATTTATATAATCGACTCCAATAATGAGTTAAACACTTTGATTCTTTAGTTGTATTTTTATCAAAAGGGCTTTTTCAAACAAATATTGAATAATTGCTCCATCAATGAAAATTATTATTTCAAGAAAAAAAATTACACTTTTTCTTAAAAGATACATTAAATTATAATCATCATTATATTCTGAAAACATCTAATTATAATTTTATAATAATAAAATATATACAAAAAAAACAAATAACGAAGACAAATTTAATTTGAGCAAAAAAAAAAATTAGGGAAAACTGGGAAAAATGAATAAATCATCATCATACTCTGAAAACATCTAATTATAATTTTATAAAAATAAAATAATAAAATATATACAAAAAAAACAAATAACCAAGACAATTTTGATTTGAGCAAAAAAAAAAAAAAAAATAGGGCAAACTGGGAAAAATGAATAAATGCAGCTGATCTAAGGGTTACCTTTGCCTTTAAATTTACAGCCATGAAGAACAAGCATTAACGGGTAATATTATATCAGCTTCATATTCAAATTCAAACTGAAATTGAAATCAGCGAAGCACCTCTTTCTCTATCTCTACAAAACTGGGAAGAGCAGCGAATTCCCTTTCTGAAATTCAATTTTCCAAAAATGGCGCAGTAAGTAATTACCGTCTACCCGCTTTTCATGAAAATGGAATCCTTTCGAATTCCGACCGTCTGAAATTTCAGTAAAACGGGGAGCGATTCGGGACGCTCTTGCGCCGGTTCAGACAGGCATCGTCCGTCGCCGGTGGACATTTAGGGCGGTGCTGGAGCCGGGACGCAGAGATATTACTCCGTTTCTTCTTGACAAACTCCGTCGTGGCAGTGCAAAGAAGGGTGGCGGTGGCGGTGGAGGTGGTGGGGGGAATGGCGTTCTTGCCACTGCTGCTGGCGCTGGAACCGGAGGAAGTGGGCTGAGAAGCGTGCCGGAAAAGGACCGAGTCCGGCGAGTCATCCAGGTCGGAGAAGGTTTCCGTCTGGTGCTGCGACAGATAGGTTTCCAGGCCACCCTGCGTTGAGACCAAATGTTGAACCTACAAAATATGACATTCTTTTTTCAGTCTGAATATTTTATTTATTTATGTATTTTTAATAAAATTACATTAATTTCTACCATCAAATTAATAAAAAAAAAGTGATATATATTATGTTTCATTTATTTTCTTTTTTTCAAAAATTATAAATATTATATTAATAAGAGAGAATAGATATTAATTTTCTGGAATATTACAAAAATTAATACAAATTTATCATCTTCTCACTCATAATAAAGTTTTTTCGGGAATCGGAAAAGAACATGAAATTTAATTGATTTATTCGTCCCCATAACGAATTTTATTTTTAATTTAATTTTATATAATGTAACTTTAGTCATTAAAATAATAAAAATAGGGCTAAAAATATAAGAGGATCCTTGCTTGCATGGGTTAGCAACAAATTAAAACGACACCGTTCAACGAAAAAAAAAATCAAAAATCAATTTTATAAATAAACATTGTAATTAAATAATCAGTCAATATATGTAATTAAATATTTGCATAAAAAAAACAGTATTTTCTAACGGTCACAGAAAATAGAAAATGACGGGAAAAAATGGAAAGAAGAAGAGGAATATAATCCATGGAAGGAGCACCTTGCAAGAGAGACAGCAAAAGAGATATGGATCCTGCAGATTGCGATGGCAGGTAATGCAACCGTTGCCTGAGCTTCTGAAGAGCCGCGTCAGAGGCCTCTGATTCAAAAACACCACTTTTGCACTGTTCGTGATATACGACTGCTCGAATATTCAAATTCAAATTCAAAATTTACCCGGCAAGAACAATAATTTGATTTTTTTTTTTAATTTCTTGAGTGGAAAAATCAAGATTGAAAGTACGAGAGATGAAAGAATACTGGGCGGTGACCGATTTCAATTGATGGGTTCAATCGATACTTGCCTGAACAAGCGAGCAATCCATCAATTTCTCAGCATCCCTCAGTCTCAGCACATCGTGATACACGTATCGTCGTATCTGCAATTTTTTTCTCGAAAAACAATCAAAAATAAAAACTCAAGATCGTGGAGTTTTTCAATTCGCCTGTTGTCGTTGTTTTCCGTTTTTTGCTTTTCCGTTGCAGAAATTAGGGATCTCAGAAGGTGATAATGGAAATAGAACCTGCAAGAGTCGGTGTTTCCGGTGAGACGGGAGACACTGAGGGCAGACGGAAGCGCAACAGTCCAGGCAGAAGATGTTCTTCTCGTTCTTCTTCGACGACTCATGTCTCAGACACGGACCGAAGAAGCTCTCTCCAAGAAGAGCATCCAGCCACTCAGGAATCGACCCCAAACCAACCTTCACAGCAACAACAACAACCAGGAAGAAAATCCAATTAGCAGAAGGAAGCCAAAGAAAGAACGATGCTCACTCAAAAGAAAAACGGAGAAAAAAAAAGAAAATAATCAACGATAACCACCATTTTCTTACGCAGCAGTCTGTATCAGGATTCCTCAGAGATATAAAGGCTTACAGTGTTAGCTAAGGAAGGGTAGCCATATTCAATATTTTGGCAGGAGGTGGAAAGGGTAAACGGCGCCTGGCAGCAGCGATGCTGGCTCAGCTGGAGGGAGCAGGAACGAGGGAGAAGAGGAGGGACGGAGGGCAGGAAGGAAGGTGATTGGGCGACATTAATGGAAGGTGGCAATTCGTACTGTTATGGCAGTACGATTGCTGTCACCATATATATGTTCAAATCTTGCTGCTTTTATTACCCCCAAAATCAAACCAAATCTTCCTAGTCAGGCAGCCTAACTCCTCAATCCCTATTTTTACAGTCCAGAAAAAAAAAATATAAATATATTTATGATTTGTTTGAATTCTAATTTTTTTATTTTAAATGTAATTAAAATAATTCCAAATTTGTGTTAAGTAGATGACAAAAATTTATAAATAAAATAGATAATTTGATCTACACTTTTACATATAATTTTTTATAATTTTAATATAATTTAATTTTTCATCTAAATTCTTTTATTTTTATATCTTTTTTAAAATTAAAATAATTAATAATATTTTAATATTTTTTATGTTATATTATTACATATTTATATATATTATCAAAATCCAATCATTTGATTTAATTAATCTAAAATTTTATAAATTTTATTAAATTATTGATAAATAAGATAATAAATTTAGGCTAAATGAGCTTTTTAAAAGCATATAATTTTATTATAAATATATATTTTTTATTTTAAAAAATATTAAATTTATAAAATTGTCGTAATAGATTATAATTTTATATATATAACAATTTTTATAAAAAATTATCATTAAAATGTTTACTTATTTTATATTTTATTTTAAATATTATAATTCTTGAGTATTATAAATTTTTATTTATATCTATCGTATCATAATACATGTGAGAACAAAAATTTAAAGAATAAAGAAATTTAATTAAATAGTTTAATAATAATTTTTTTAATTATATAAATTATATATATAATTGAAAAATTAAAAAATTTAAATACAGGTAAATTTATTTAATAAATTTTCTGGTCCACGTATCATTTCTCACTGTTTTCGAAGTCTAGCTAGCAGTCTCTAATTGATGATTTCTTAATTAATTAATTTAATAAATTGACAACCACTTAATGAATATTTTTGTTTTATTTTGGATTTAATTATTATAATAATTAAAATAATTTTTTATAGTCATAATTTTATTACAATTTTATATAAAAGCAATGTAATAAATTATTAAATTAATTGTTATTCAAAACTATAACATATATTGATATGCTTTTATAAATTTAGATAATATTTATAAAATAAAGTATAGAAATTAACGATTCTATGTGATTTATAAATTTGAAGTTAAATTTAATTATCCAAAATTAAGGACAAAACACATTTTTTTACTTTATTTTATTTTTTTTTCAAATTTATTGAAGTTAATGAATGTAAGTCAATTTTTAAAAAATTGAATAAAAATTAGATAATTTAATTAAATATACAACAAATAAAGTTATTTTAAATTTATTGATTAAATAAATTAAAAAATAAATATTAAATTAATATTAGATTATTTAATTTAACATATAACTTTACCAAAAAAAATCTTCAAAATATATTAAATTACATAAATTCAAATAATTTCAAATTTCAAAATTAAATAATTTAGTTGAAAACATAAAATCATAAAAAACAAGTTTTTTAAAAAAAAAAAGGAAGGAAGAAAGAAAGAAACTAAAAAATGTCTCCCGCCGCGAGCCCCATCTCCTCCCGACTATTCCGCGCCCCGGCAGCCCATCGCCGCCGGTGGCGGCGGCATTCCTCCTTCCGTTTTCCAAGTTCGAGCTAATAATCACAGTCTCGTATTGAATTAATAGTAACAGCTGCGTAGCGGTTTGAGTAATGTGTGGAGAAAGGAATTCGTAGGAACAGTACTCGCAGTCGTCGTCCTCTCCTTGTACGTGATCCGTAGGTCTCCTATGCTCGCACAGATCTTGCAGATGTAGGTTCAATTATTTTACTAATCATTAATGGAAGTTTCAAACACGCTTCCGCAATCGCCATCTCCCTCTGCAGTAACCCTAATCTCTCTCTCTCATTTCGACGCCAAAATCTGTAAAGTGATGTTATGGGATTCCAACAGGACGACTCTTATGGCCGAGATCTGTAAAGGTAATTTCACGTTTTAGATTTTATAATAAATTTAATTGACAGAATCAAAAGTTATAAAAATAAATAATAAAAATTAAATAATTATTTAAATTATTTAATTTAAATTTAATTATTTATCTATTTAATTTTATTTTAAAGCTTACAGAAAGCCTAAAATATAAAAACTTTAACAACTCTCTCCTTGTCCACCCAAAGATAATAATTAAAAAATAAATAAACAAATAATATAAATTATATTAAATAATTTAAATATTTATTTATTCTCAACTATTAGTCTGTTTATTTTTTATTGTTGGACAAATATAAAAACATATTAATTAAAAAGATATTCATATTATAAGAATTATAAATAGATATAATCTAAAAATTATGCCCAATTATTAATTTTAATTATACTCGATGAAAAAGAGTAGTTTGGCTTGACCCTAATACAAATAATATATAAATATAATATATCTTATAATGTCAATTAATTATCTTCTTAGATATTTTAAAAATTTTCAGTTCCAAATTGAACCCATTTCTTCGTCGAAAGATCGAGCCTTCATAGCCACGTTGGGGCATTGATGTGCCAATTTGGAGTGGCAATGAAAGCGGAGAATCTGGTGTCATGATGGGCGAGTATAGCTTCCTTCTTGATTCGTGCCATCTAATCTACTTCTTATTGTTGCCTTTATGCCGATGATGAATTTTCTAATCGGCTACATATTATGTAATCTATCCAAATTTGATGATTGCATATGGCGTTCATATGGCACAGCAGTATGTTAATGCACCCGTTAGTCTGGTGTGTGGGTTACTGTCAATAAGTCTCAACCGTCTTAGGGTTGGCCTTTTTGAATAGAACCTTCAACCTAATTATGAGTTCAAATATTCTCTCTATTCTCGGGTTTATACTTTTCTTTTCATTTAGGCCTTGTATTTTTCTTCCTAAGCTTTACCTCATTTGAATGTCTCAAAACTTAGGTCAAATAACTCTTAAAAGAATTTATTCATGTCAAATCTTAACAGAATTGTTTAATCAAACAAATATAGTATAGACTAAAAATTGACAATAAAAGTTTAAAAATTAAAAATGGAGAAACTAATTGGAAATGAAAAACTAGAACATTGTTTCCATTTTACATAATCATATCTAAATCTAAACAATAAGTTTCTCAACATTATAAATTTATTTCAGGTTGTTTCTAAATCCTTCACACAAGGAACTTCACAATCAAAGAGGCATCAATCCTTCATCACCAAGGATACTAGTTCGTCAACAATATTATTAATTTGAGCATTAACGAAGATTCCAAATAATTAATCTCAACCCTACAATTTCAGTGCATCGGATTCATTTGTCAGGTTCAAATTAGAACTAATTACGATTATTACCAAAATTTGACAAAAAATAACCAGATTAAAAATATTAATTAATTATATATAGTAGACAAAAAGGATAAAATGAAAATTCCATCCCGGCCCGCCTCGTCGACCACCCACTTCCCCTTCCATCAGATACCAACAGCCGATTTTCTCCCATCACCGTCGCTTGTTTTCGGTTTCACGGCCGCCACCCTCATCCTCTTTTTTTTCTCTAGTAGTGTCACGGCCCCCTCCTCGGACCTTTTAATTAAAATTAAAACGATAATCCATAAGTAATTGAATATTCACAAACAAAATTAAAATAAATAAGTAAATAAACAAAAACTACATAATGATGTCTTCCAATTTACTCTTGAAGTCATACTAGAAATATTTGTTGAGTTTTAGATCTATGTAAAAATGGGACTTAAACTCACTCACACTTAGTGATAGATAAGACCAATTGGTGATTTTCTATCAAAATTAAAAATTATACATGAAAGTTCGACATAAAAATGGAATTAATGATGTCAGATGAAATAAAGACAACACAATAAGATCGCATGCCCAAGGGCATTAGATTCAAACATTACAGAAAAATGAATAACACACTGTATTATTGACAATAAAAAAAGTATTTTGAACTATTAGTTGTCAACTGAAAATTTCATTACAAGAAAACAGTTAATTTAGAATCAGTGTTATAGTTTAGATCTTAGCCGGTTAAAATCAGACTCTTAACTACTTAAATTATAATTCAAATCCGCATATTTACAAAAGAAATCGGGGCATTTGACATGCTCATCGTGAATCCTCCGAAAAGAGCTTGTTAAATGATGGCAAGATTCCTAAATCTTTGCCTTTACAATAATTTTGAAGGCTAATAGGCTTAAGTTATATGTTTATGAGTTGCTAATCGTGAATTAGAGAAATTGAGAAGTTTAGAGAACAATTTATCAAAGATAATTCAAATCTCTCAAAAGGCATATACTTCTAAAGGAAAATATTCTTTGCAAGTTTAATAGGCTCTTAGCATGGTTATACACACACATACAAGCCACATGTATATAATATATAGTAGGAAGATGCCTGATCGCTTAAGCATTAACTGCATAGTATTTGATAGCAAACTTTTTATCACTTTGTTGCTTGATTGCCAAGCCACAGTCTATCAAGCACGAGTATTCGGCAAGCCTTTCGCTTAACCTTTCTATTGAACGTGCATCAATTATGAGCAATCTTTCTTATTTACTACTAGAGCACAGGTTATAATGCCTGGTTTTACATTTGTTAAATTAAAATGTTATTAGTATAATTTTGGATTAATTTAAAAGTAATTGTAACACGTATTTGGATCTGGATTATTATACAAATTAGGGAGCCAATTGATTTCGCTCGATAAGTTAAACTGAAGTGGGTCCAATCTTCGTTATTTCAAACCTGAATTATGTACACCACAACTATTAAACAAGATGTTAGATAATGGTAGGACTCGCTCCTTATTATATTCTCTGACGCTCAAATTAGAAATCTTTCTTAGATGAATAAAAAATGGAAGGATGGGAAGATAATACGTAGATGCATGTATAATGGAGATTGAATGTTGGTTGGAGGACTAGACTCTGATGGTGTGCTCAATGGATGAGCGGCTTAGAAAATGAGGTGCGTCCGATTGAAGCGCAGCTCAGAAGGATAATGCACTCGATTGAGGAATGGCATGGAGAGTGAAGATGCGCCTAGTTGAAGGGCGATTATGAAAAGGTGGTGCACTTGATGGAAGCAGCTTGAAGAGGGAGGTGCGCTCAATTGAGAAGCAGGTTGGAGGGGGGTGTGCCTATCCAAGGAGCGACTTATACAAAGATATGCTCAACAGGAGCGGCTTAAAGAGTGAGGTGCATTCAATTAAGGAGCAGCTTGGAGGGGGTGCGCTTGTCCGATGAGGGGCTCAAAGAGAGATGCGTTCAACGATGAGCAACTTAGAGAGGGAGGCGCACCTAACTGAGGAGTGGCCTAGAGGGGGGTGTCCCTCTCCGAGGAGCAATTTAGAGAGAGATGCACTCAACGGAAAGTGGTTTAAAAAAATGCGCTTCGCTAGGAAGCAATTTAGAGAATGAGGTATGCCCGACTGAGGGGTGACTTAGAGAATGAGGTGTGTCCAATTGAGGGGTGGTTTAGATAACGAGGATAACACCTCAGATGGTATTCATTAAGACATCTGATCCTCTATAGTTGGGATCGACAGCTTGATCAAAGATCGAATCACTTGGTGCTCCAGGGAGGACCCGAAAGAGGGATCTTGATCTATCTATTGATTGGTCCCTGAAACTTTTGGGTTTTGAAGGAGGATCGCCGTTAGGATTCGAAGAGTGGACTCCGACAAGAATCCAAAAGAAAAAGTCTAGGCCCCTCTCCTGTGGAGGAAGGGATGCATATATAAAGTGAGTGTGTGTTTCAGCCGGCTTTAGGCTCCACGGCTCTACAATTGTGAGTGGCTAACATTGTGTGACTGCCATCAGTACTCTGAACCATTGAGATTCTCATAGGGATAGGCTAGCCATTGCCGCCAGTCAATCGTGGTTCTATAGGTGTGGGACGGACCATCTGGTGGCACTGGTCATTGAGATTTATCGCCTGAGTTGAAGTTAATTGTGCTGCGTCTATTGGCCTGCCCAACGGTTGTCCTTAGCGTCCCATATATCGCTAGGCCGTGTTGGGCCATTCGGGTTGGGCTTGCTATGGGGGACTCTAGGCTCTAGGCTTCGTGGAGTTCTATTGGGTTGTAGCTTCTAGGACTCTTTCTTCTACAAGACGATTTATGAGTCGACCCATGAGTTTCTGAACCCATCACTAATCCCCCATACTAGAAAATTGAAATTTTTAACTCCCGACATGATTTTGATGAGGTGTTGCCTACAGAACTATACAATCTTTCCTTTTGGAGGTGCTCCTTTCCCAGACGCTATACATCTTTTCTCTATTCGGCAAGATTTGATTTTGATTTAATTCCCTATCAGTAGCGATTCTCTGATAAGAGTGATCAATCTGCTCGGATGAATGTTGGTTGAGTTCCTTCCCCCACTATAAATGGAGGGGCTCTCTACGCTTTGCATCACAAAGCATCGCCGATCTAAAGAGAAATGGGTCTGCATGGAGCTGGGATGGAGTCTACAATACACAAGCCGGGATTGATGAATGCTTTGGTCTAATTTTTGAAGCTAATGCTCGATGATGTGTTTGAAATCCGTCTTGGTTTCCCTCTTTTAGGCCTAACCCAAATCGTCCTCATATTGTACGGAGTAAGGTCTAGGTTTTGGGGGCGCTGTTGTCTTCTCCCGGTTGGTGTCGGATACTCCTCTCTGGTTTGGTTCTGAAGAGGTGGAGGGCTATCTACCGCTTGCTGGGGGAGGAGCTTCTTTTATTTTTTCTACGTCCACGTCGAGCCCTAACCTTTGTCACCGCATTAGGTCTCGCAGAGACTCACGGAGTTGGAGGCTTTGGTCAGGTTTCGGTGGATGATTTTTGGTTGTTACCTCCCGAGTGAGAGCAGGTGAACTATGCCTCATACTTGCAATGGAGGGCCTTTTCATGCTCTTCCTGCTACACCAAAAGCTCAGCATGGACGCCGTAGTGGTCAATAGGCAAGCTTCCTGCTTACAATTGCCCATCCTGAAGGTCGGCAGAACGTCTGTAGTCATGTTGCTGCTCCATGTATTTTTTTTGAGTTGTATGTCTACTATTGTAAATTTATATTTTGTAAAAGGAATTAATGAATGGAACTATCGAGCGTTGTTCTTCTTCATATTGTATGCGCTTGATTTTTTTTTGTTGAGCGATTTCTGATAGTCTGACAACTCAAACTATTGACAATTTGATCTTCTGACAATACAATTGGCAATAATGGGTCCCAAACGCGTGGCTGGGACGTAAACCAACAGAATTTGTCTTGTACCTGTCAGGGTTACAGGTCACTAGTCTGTCATTGCCTTCGAAAAGAGGCATGTTAGGACATCGTTACCCGTGCTACACTGTCGACTCACCGATCTAGGCCTTTGGGCCATCAGACGATCAACACGCTACGCTGGGAGGTGAGGTATCAATCAACATGACTGACCCACAAACCAATGTGTCATGACACTCTACGACGTAGGCACGTGACGCAATCTTCATGGAGATGTGCCTGTTGAACATCCTCAAACGATGCCACTTTTGGACGGCGGCTATGGCTATTTAAGCACTGGCCCATGTAAGTTTTTGCACCTCCCTGTTCTTTGAACATCTCTACCCTAATTTGCTATTGTTGTCTCGAATGGCTCCCCTGGGCATCGTTGTTATTCCGTCCATCCTATCTAGTAGAGTGATAGAATCTCTGTATCATAAATATTATATTTAAAGTATCATTCAGTACGCTGAGTTTGGGAATGATGATACGACCTGTGTTCCTCATCTAGGGTTTATAACCATCTATGAGGAACATTTGAAGGCCGGTCTTCACATCCCGTTCACAAAGGAGTTGTACAATTGTGATAGATCGTAATTCTACCGAAAATTTGATAGATTTTTGTTAATAAAATAAACATCTGTCAAATCCAAAACCTGTATAAAAACTTTGTACAATATTCACAATATATTAACAACACATACACAGAATCCCGACCGACACAAATGGATAATGAGTGGCACCGATGTGACACTTTGGGTACAATGCTGGTATACACAAGATGTCACTAGGTATACAAATATAATCACAAAAACCTACGGAAGCTACTATATCCATCGTATACAGCAAAAACTAATTTATATATCCATCATCAGCATCATCACACATATATGACAATAACTATCAAAATAGTTTACACAAATTTTCCGTCAATACACAAATCATGAAGCTAAGCCCCAAAAGTCTTTCCACGCCATGTCAAGCTGCTTATCCTGTGACTACGGCCTACTCGGATTAGTCAGGTATAAGAGCATACTCATTTAAAAAGAAGAAGAAGTAATGGTGAGCTAATAGCTCAGCAAGAATAACATAAGCAAATCATGAGCAATATATATATACAAATAAAATAGGAGATGAGAGGGAAGTGATGTGTAAGGATGTATGATGATATGAAACATATTTTTATACACTTTTAGGATTATATTAATCTTTGCGGATCAGAACTAGTAAACCTCACTAATTAAAGGCGCAGGAGAACGAGAAAAGGGTCATATCATCCACATGACCTAAGGGTGTAAGCTTCTATTATTGACCTAGAGGCGGGCAATGTACATATCATGCCTACAGACGGGCCATACACATATGCCCCCATGTCCCCGGGGACCCAAAGGCAGTCCTCATCATTTCATTGTAATATCCAATAGCCTGTTGAGAGTATCACTTGTTTCAATACGTGGCTAGGACAATCCTTGAATCTTCATTGTCATACCAATGGCAGGCCAAAGGGTATTACCTTTCAAAACATGAATCATTGGTCCTAATTTTATTATTTTTATCTTTCTTTTGAATTAAGTCTTCTCATGACTCAATTAGTATGCATGGACATTATTATGCATAAGGAAGATTAGAAATTGTTACGACCGAGAGACACTTATAACTTTAGAGACCTCCGACCATGCTTCTTTCACAAATGGAACACAAGCATATTTTGTCAGAGCTTACAATTAAACACTTGTAATCAAACATAGATTACATAATAATTAAATAGGGTGGGATATGCAAACTTGATAATTGTCTCAGATGAACAGCGTCAGGGTTGATTTAGAGCCTCCAAACGTGCCGAACAAATCAATTTTTGAAAAATTGGACGTTTAATCGATACATGTACACAATTAGGACATGGATAATACATAATTAAGGACAATTTATACATAGGTTTGAATCGGCAGGGGTACGGGAGTTGGGCACGGGTCTAGGGTTTTGCTGAAGCAAAATATGTGCATAACGTGGCGGAAATGGACATTAAATCAAAAATAATCTATGTAAGAGTCGTGTGTTTCATGTTTTTCATGATTTGGGTGGATATCAAAATGAAATACCATGAAGAAAATAAATAGCAACTGAAAGAGAGAAAAAAGAGGATCTGAGTACACTTAACTCGTCCCGATCTATCAATTTTCTAACTAGCTTTCGAACAAGTTTGGACTCGTGGGCTTCGATCTCCTCCTTCTCTCTCTTCTTCTTCGCTCTCTCTCTCTCTCTCTCTTAGGGTTTGGTCTGTGGAAAAATGAAGATCATGAAGCCTAACTTGGCCTTTAAAATAGATTGGCGTTCGAGCGCCAGTCAGTCGAGCACGGCGTGTTAGAGCGCATAGCGATCATGTAGCGGGCGCTCTCGTCACTCGATTTGGCGCCGCCTTCTAGGCTCAAACCAACAGTGAGCCCAACCCTACTGGAATTGGCGCCCTCTATTGGGCTCGTGCCTGTAGCGAGCCCAGCCTCAAATTTTCCTGCACTAAGGTCAATTCTCTAATTTTTCTAAATTCAGTTATCCTAAACTTAATTATATCAATTATATTAACTTAATTTCTAGAATTACTATGTTTTAGGAATCAATACCATACAGCGAGATCATGAGTGTTTTAAAAATTCCTGTGGCCTGCCTCCATCCAACCGTTGTTTGGTATCTGGTGACTTTGTACATTTTCCTATGCACCAAAGGACTTACTCTGGATGCCTATGCCTTGAAGGTGATGTTATGATTTGGCATGAAAGTTGACTGGGTCTCCTTCACACCTTACAAGACTTCAGGATTAGCGGGGAGAATTTGAGCTCAATAAAGGGTTGGAAAGGCTACTTCTTTTATTTGATGGTTCCACTTGATCTCTAATAAATGGAGCAAGGTCGACAGGGCTAATGCCGATGACATTCTAAAAAGTGAGAAATAAATGTCGCAGCTGCTGACGGGGCTTGTCGAGGAGTATGTGGCATCTTGTGTCACACTGATCATTAGGTCTCCCAAAGTGCACTAGACGAAGAATAGTGGGAAGTTTGAATGGAGGTGGACGGTGCCTCTACCTCATTGTCTCATCGCCTCGAGAGAAAGCAAGGGGATCTTCTTTCCTGGGACTCTCCAGAGTGGACTTCTAGCAGGGCGGTTCCTCGACCACCCACTTTTTCTGAGGAGTGCTGGAGGATCGATGAGGCTTATGTTAAAGGTGCCTATTTTAGTTGCTAGCAAGTCCTTGCGAAGGCCAGGCTTTGATTAGTCTTCATCAGATGACTTGAGCTTTAGTGAATCGTCCAGAGAGGCCAAGGTCGGTGATCCCCCAGTGGATACTACTACTGGAATAGGGGACCATTGGTCGAAGGGTTGGGCCAATGGATTTACCCCGCGGCCGTAGCCGAGCATGGAATTTTGATCTTAATGGCTTCTTCTCTTGAAGCATTTGTGTCTGCCCCTCCCGCTATTTTTGCTGAGGGGGTGCTGGTGTTAATCAGATGGAGGAAAAGTGTCAAGGAATAATCTAGAGACTGTGGCTGCTGATGAGGTACCTCTCTTGGAAACTGTGACACTTGAGCTCCTAGATACTTCAGACGTGCCTGCCCCTCCCTCGAGTTTTGTAGTGCCTTTAGTCCATCAAGGACAACCTTTGTGGAGCTTGCTACTTCTAGTTGGGGTTAGAGCCAAGAGTTTTCTTGGTCTATCATATCAGGGAGGTCCGTCTCTTTTGGAGGGTCTGTCCTAACAGGAGGTATTATTTCACCGATTTCTTTTGATCATGCTATTCCATGCGATTTCGGACTAACCGTTGTATTTCGCTTGACGGATTCATGAAGTATTCCGCGAGCTAGAGAAGGCATCGCATTGGTGGGAAGTTGAGATCTCTTGACTATTCCAATTGCTCGTTGATTCTGCAGTACTTGAGGACATAGAGTGTCAAGTACGTATTGCTATTTCTAGGGCTCTACGGAGTGAAAAGCAGGCTACATACCTTGACCGAGTGCTGTCCAAGTCAAAGGTAAGTTCTAGAGAGCTTGAGGATGAAAATTATCGAGCACGTGATTACATCACCTCGCTCGAGGACAAGCTTTAAGAGACTCATTAGCAACTCGCCAATCTCCAGAATGAGTTTGCCCGACTTGAAGCAGAGTCGAGGTCTCAGTTTTTCCCCTGATGAAATCAGCCACACCATGGATGAGAGATTCCAAGATGGAGTTCTCTTTAGTAGGCGGGTGGTGGCCTTGGCAACTCCGAGCTTTCGTGTTGGTTTCCTTAATTTGAGGAATGTTGGAGCTCAATGGAAAAATAACCTGGTGGACTTCCCAGAGATAGGAGAGGAGCTTGCACCACGCTCTCCAGGGGCCCCTGACCTTAGGGTTGTTGTGCGCTCGGGTCATCGACTTATGCAATACTTTTGTATTTTTGAGGCAGATGGATACTCCTTGTTGTACACTTTGTTTCTTCAATAAATCAGCTAGATTATTTTAATCATTATTACTAATATCTTTGAGTATATGTTGATTTATTTTTGTCCAACATTTGTTCTACTTGCCGACAAAATGTTATCGCTATTGTTGCTGGGTTTAGACGAATGCATTTGCC
>JAOVVI020002021.1:0-13726 GCA_028571085.2 Nepenthes alata
ATTACAGATATATACTAAACAAATATATATTAAACAAAATAAATAAATATTTAATATAATATATATTAAACAAAATACATAAATAATTACTTTTATATATAATATAATATATATTAAACAAAATATATATATTATATTATATTATATTAATAAATAAATAATTACTTTTGTTTTACGTTAAAACAAAACAAAACAAACAAAACAAAAACAATTTCATTTTTATTTTCCTTCTCCATTTACTGTTTATCTTCTTCCACGTTCGGTTGGAAAACCGGTGCCAGAAAACGGCGAACAACCGTCGTCGTTCAGCGCAGCGGAACACTGCGCATCCAGCCAGGTTTCTGGTTCGAGAACTCCCGTCGCGCAGCAAACCATTTTCCTGTTTTTTTTATTTTTTTATTTTCGTTGTATGTTGCACTGTTCATCTTCTTCGATTTGTTACCGACGATATTTTGGATCCAGCAACCAAAAAATTGCCGTCGCTTGTCCATGACTCCAGAATCATCGATGCTGGTAAAAACCCGTTAATGGGTTCGATGAAAAATGGATTCGATGAAAATCAAGAAAAATTTTGTTTTCTCTGTTCCTGCCAAAAATCACATGCAACGGTGCCAATCGACAACCGCCGTTAAACTTCGCTTCTGGCCGGCATTAACCGGCACCGATTCGACTGATTACTACCGGCGACGACTCAAACTGGAATCCATTAGCACCGAAACGAAGATGATGAACAGGGCAAAATGGGCGAGTTTCATATCCACCGTTTTTGGTGCCACTGTTTTTCATTTTCATTCATTTTTTTTAAATTGAAAAACAAAAAACTGAATGGCAGAAAGAAATCGGAAGCGGCAGAATTGTGAAAACTAATTTGTGAAATCAGTGGCAGACATTTTATTTGCACCGACGCCAATAATGGTTTTACACCGCCACTGGATCCATGATCAAATACATAAATTGTGAATAAACTTTAAATATCAGAAAAAATTATGATAATTATAACCATGCTCTGATACCACATGTAAGTAAACTTCAGTGAGATAATTTCTTAATTTCACAAGATTTTGATTATCATATTTCTTCATTATCAATTATATTTATAAACAATAAATATACGTACCTGGATCCATAATCTTTAATCTTTTATACACAACTGCAATCGTTCTTGTCTCAAAGAATCAGGAGATGATTTCTCTCTCTTCTCTTTCTTAACTTGTAAAAATTATACAAGTTGTGTGTGTGTCCCAAAATGATGGCCAAGGACTTCCTTTTATAGAGGGAGAGAGGACCATTCATAAATTACCAAAATACCCTTATCCTTTCCATCAAAGGATATATTTTGAACAGGCATGTCTTTTAAGAAATTTCTCTAAATATAATATATATAAACTAATAGGATTTATTTAATCAATTCAATAAATCAATAATTCATATGTCTCGTCATGTGGGACATTTTTCTAACACACACTTGTTTTGGAGACTGTCAGTTAGATTTACATTAAAAACTAATCGATGCCCTGGTTTTTAAAGTTGGTCTTAAAGAAAGGTGATCCTATCAAGAGCTATGGTGTTCTCATCCAATAATTCATTGGATTTTTCCATTCATTGGGATAATTCCTTCTCTAGAAAAGCAGCCAAGTCTCAAAACGATTCAACCTCGGCCACGCACGACTTCCACCTAGATCTCCAGCTCATTGTGTGCCATAAGATTGATGTAAGATCAAGACAGATGGGCAATCTCAACATCTCACTTGTGTAGCCCATTCCTAACCAAGCACAAGAACTCATGGGACTGCCAAACAAACAAAATATTCAGTCAAACATGTCAAGGAAGAAATCATGTATGAAGAATCAAGCAAGAATACCTCGAGTAAAAAATTCCTCACAAAGAAAGGAAGCTTTTAAGATCTGAGTCTTTACTTTATAATAATATTAAATAATTAAATTAATATAATTAAAATTAAGGTCAAAAGATATAAAAAATTGGATTAAAAAGTCAAAAATTGAAACGGTTGAATATGGGCTTGGCGAATACCTGAATCTATGCTTGAGCTTAAGAAGGTCTTATGCGAGCATGAATATGCACCTGAGTGCCAAAACTCATAGCATTGCACCTAACGCACGGCTAAATCTGCAACTGTGCGCAGAGTTATATAAAAGGACCACCCGAACTAACTTTAATCTTTTTTTTTTAAGTTTTCCAAAGAAGAGAGACAGAAATGAGGAGAAGAGAGAGAAATGAGGAGAAGAGAGAGAAGAAGAGAGAAAGTTTAGAAAAGTTCAATTCAAGTGAATCAAAGTTAAAATTTAGTAAATTTGGAGTCAAGACAAGTATATTTTCAAACTTTTTTTCCTTTGTTGCTGATTTGTGCTGATTTCTTGAAACATTTTCTTATTCAAATGCTCATGCTTGCATTGAAACTCAAATTATAATGTTATGTTAAGCATGCATGTAAATGTTTTATCAATTTATAGTAAAATTTCATAAAAAATCATACTTCAGCTATGAACAATGAATATATGGTATTGAATTCTACATTATGTCACTTGTGCATGTCTGAAAACATGGTAAATACTTTCACATGTTTAAATTTTGTATGTAACATTCTTATATGGTTGTAAATATTTGAAACCAAGCTCCTACATGTCAAATTATATCTTATATGTTCTAAAATGTAGTTGAAACTTCCTGCATGTTTTGCTAAAAAATTTAAAGTCATGTATTGCTGTCATTATCTAAATTCTAGTTCTAATATGTCCTAAATTTCATATAGTAGCTTCTATATACTTAAATCATCAAGTAGAAGTCATGAATGTACTAGGAATTTACTTAAAAGATATGTAAAAATTGCATATTACTGAAATATCTAAAATTCTGCATTTCATGCTGATTTCTTGATTTAGGTTGCTTAATTTTTTTTTTGTTTTGTTTTTCATATCTTAAATTCGTACATCAGCTTATGTATGTTTTAAACTATCAAATAGATATCTTATATAAGTTGAAAAATGTGAACACTTTGAGCCACAGGGTCTGAAAAATTAATACACTAGTTGTATTATGCATATATGCTTAATTTCTAAACTCTATGCTAAATTTCTTATACTGCATGCTAATTTAGCATCTCATATGTTAAAATATCATCATAATATAATTTTTAAAGAAAGTATAAGTGTCTCATGAAATGAAAGTAAAGAATTGCATGGAAAACTCTATAATTATGTTATAAAATATGAATATTTTTTCTAAGAGTGAGAAATTAAGAATTATGAAGAAAAGTGTAGAATTTTTCTGAGAATAAATATTGGACTATGGATAAGTTTCAGTGGATAGTTAATATATTATAGTGGTATATCTTTTTTTTGTAAGTAAAATAGTGGTATATCGATATCTGACCCTATGTAATCTTGGGGTTAAGAAGTAGCGTCTAACCCCGTCTATTGAGTTATATGTAAACGGCTCACATTTAGATCTTGAATAGAAACGAATAGCTTTTTGTTGTGTGGAAGTATGTATAACCGAAATTTCAATTGCCTGCTCATTTAGTCAGTGAGACCTACTAACTCTGATCCCTAAGAAAAGAATAAGAATTAAGTACGATTTGATAATTTAAATGAAATATGAACATGAAAAAAGTAATTAGAATTTTACATAAGTTATTCATGCATGTGTTATGAAAATTCATGGTATATCATTGAAATCCAATGCATTATCTTTCCATTATATTTTTAATACAAAGATATATTTATGTTCATTGTTATATGGTACCTTACTGAACTTTTAGCTCACTCATTGCTAGTTTACTAACCTTTTAGATGAGATATATGAGTCTTTACCGAGTGAATAAGAAATAAGTAGGTTTATGTTGAAAGACTTGTAATATGATGTCTAGCAATGTTTGTTGTCATTTTATGGTTTTCAGACAATGGATAATATGCTCAATGCTATATTGTAGTTTGATATTTTATTTCAGATGATGTTATGTTAATTGGATGACAGTTATTAAATTAAGTTTAAGTTCAGACAGCTGTAGATTGTTGTATGTTATAGTATGATCTTCTAGATAGCGGTTAACATATTGTGATGTATGGATGGACAGTAATTAATATGTTATATTATACTCCAGACAGTTTTAGAATGGTTTATGTTGATATTTCAGTTATTCAGATTGTAGTGTATCAGTTTTCGGACAGCTTTAGCATGTTCTAAAATATTTTATCGATTTTCAAGACAATTGAGATGTCTAAAATGATGAAATGTTGAATGTTGGATAGCAGTTATGGATTTTTTTTTTCAGTAGTTATATACTCTGATTATGTTTAGGCAGGTATCGTTCATTATGTAAGAACCGACATCACAAATGGATTGGCGTCGAAGTCACAAGTGACATGGCTAGTAATTTTGGTCTTATGTATAATATTGTGTTTATTTTATCGTGAACAGTCGAGATATCAACGTAAAATTTACGTTCAAATATTTTTAAATGGTTCTTTGGTTAATTAATATTAATTAATTGTTAATATCATGATCGAAATTTGGGATGTAAGTAATTTGGTAATTATTCAGGCTCAAAATTTGATGGAGTCCTCCAACACTAGCGGGACAAAGAACATCAATGAGGAGGAACTGCAAATCTGAGGGGAGTAGAAAAGACATTTGAATCCTCATGGCGGAAGACCAACCTAAGGGGCCTTCTTTGCCTCTAAAACCTCCAATAAAAAAAGACAAAGCCCAACAATCTCCATAGTAGTCTCATGATTATTGGCAAGTATCTCTTCTGCCGTTACTCCATTATTGATGAGCATTGCCATCGGGGAAATAGGAGCAAAAACAGAATTATCGGATAATGAACTAACAAAAATTCGGACCCCATACTTAGTGATGAACAGAGCAGCAATTGATCCTTCCACGTTCACACCTTGAAGTACAGAGTCACTTATTTCCATGGAAACAGGTGGGAGTGCCTCACTTCCTAGTATAAATGCAGATGCCTCTTAAAATTTTGGGCAACCTGGTGAGGAGAGAATTGGGTATGACCTCTAAGACAGCTCATCAGCTTCTGCTGTGGCAATCTCATCGTAGGTCTTATCGACCACCCTATCAATATTGATGGTAGAGGATGAAGCAGATGGGCCAAAAATTAGGGCACTTCCCTCCTCAGCCACTGCCTTTAGAGAGTCCCAAATGAAAAGCTCCCCAACTTTTCTTTTGGTTCTATGGGAAGGAATATTAGCGATGGCCTCTCTACCCATGTTAACCTCCCAATTAACTTTAGTGAGTGCCTTTTGGGTTAGAAAGTTACCTGTCTTTCATAGCTCAGTAGCATTCTCTTTTATCAAACTGGTTAATCGCTTGGCCATGAAAACCTCTACATCTAAAACTTCATCGAAATAAGCAAAACTAGCTATTTCCTAATTTCTGGAGAGGGTCCAATTGGAAGAAACCGTAATAAAAAACACATCTATCATTCCAACCCTTCACGGAATTGAAATTCCCTCAACTTATTTTGTACCCCTTTCTAGGGGTGAATGAAATCCAATCGTCTTACTAATTAATTCTGAAGCTGACTTTTATAGTCCTAGCATCTAAATGATGCACCCAATGATGAAAAAAGACTTATAGAAAGACCAAGTATCTTATTGAGTTAAGATGGAAATGGGCAATGAGAATCTCAAGAGCCTTTATTAACTCCCATAGATGAACTTCATAAATAGCAATGAAACCATGCCTCAGAGAGAAATCTCTGTCGGACGATGAGGGAATTTGGAAAGGAACATTGACCGAAATATTATATCTCTTATATTATATAGCACCTTCTCAATAGTGAGGTTGGATGAAATGTCAACAACACCCTTAGAAGCCATACGTGGAGCCATGAAAATTGAAGAAAGTAAGAGGCAAAGTTGGGCTAAGAAACAAAATGCAAGAAAATAAAGAGATGAATCGAAAAAGAAGACACGTCAAAGTTTAAATTGAAAGATTTTAGCCCAGAACAATGCCATCTTAGTTTGCCTAAAGAGACACATTGCTATAATGATGGGAGGCACGTGTCAGCATGGGGTAATGCCGTAACATGTCTCTTTCACTACTCCAGTAATGATGAACTAATGTGGTATTTTCCAAGGTGGCAAGCTAGTAGCAGATGGTTGAGTTATTCCATTTATTTAATTAAATAGTTCAACCTCAATCAAAAAGCTAACTCAGTTGCTTCACAAATATTTTAATTCTAGATTTATCTAAATTATTATATGTCGAGTTGTCAGAGATCTGGGTTGTCAGATTGTTAGGTAGGGTAAAAAGACAAGCAAAATCTAAACATATGAGCAGACACTCAACTCATGAATAGTAATCCAAGAATTGCAAACATATTGAGTCATATGAAAAGGAACAAACTTCATTCAGGTAATTCTATTCATTAGATCCATTCACAATATACAAACTTCTAATGACGAAAGTATAGGTTGGAAAATAAGGCAGAAAAGGAAGAAGACAAAAAATTGTGACCTAAGTGTAAAAACAAATACACTTCTTTCCAAGTATTTAGACATGAGTTGTGCTAAAAGTACCATGAGAAAAAAATACCTAAAAGAAAAAAAAATGTCCACCCATGCCGGCAACATTTATCATGATCACCTCTATGAGGGTTAGTGAGATAAAAGCTACATTGTAACATGCGACTTGGCTTTGGGAGAGACGTAAAAAAGGAAAACTAAGATAATTTTCTTAATAAAGAAGATAACCAACACAGATTTCAAATGCATCCTCAATCGACGACTATTAAACTTGTAGGATCTTCTCCACAGCTTCGGCATCAACATCCATTGGTGATTGTCAAAATGACATGTTTGCAAAGGATGATGTGCAACCGAACAAGAAAGAAGACGTTTGGGATACAGCCTAAAGAGAGACCCTAAATTTATGGCCAAGGCAAACCCAGTTAGTAAGAAAATTGATACTCATAAAGGTATCAAATCACGGTCAAAGATGACAAAGAATGAAATTCTGCCAAAGTAGACTGCCAATCAGCAGGAGATCTGCGGTAGAGGTATGCCCAATTGGCACGAATGACCACCAACTAGCCTTCCATTAATAACATACTTGGAATTTGAATTCAAAACTCCAAGTATAGGGGACTAGTTCAAGTCTGGCTCAAAAAAGTTGGCCCAACCTGAAATTGAAGTAGGGCTCAAGTATCAATGGCCTAGATATGAGAACATTAAACCAATCAAATCTTTCAAATAATGGCACTTTACAAACAGTTATGATTAATTGAGGGATAATAATACAATAGTGACTAGAAGTTCAACTCCTCCAAAATCAAGAAAAGAGGGAGAACAGAGATCCAAAAAGATATTTGTAAGGTTTGCGCATTCAAATTATGATAATTATAGTTAAATAAGAAAATATAATCAAAACTGATGCCATTAAATGTGGAAAAAATCTATTTGGGTTCAGTTTTGGGAATCGCTTGAGGCACGCCCAAGGCGCGCTGGAGCATGTATCCCAGTAGGGTCGTGCCCGAGGTGTGCCCGACAGGCGCTCAAGTTCCATTCCGGGTATTTAAACCCACGTGCTCAGCTTTTTTTCCATTTTTGCAAAAAAGAGGAAGAGAGGAGAGAGAGCGAGCGCGAAGGTGAAGAGAGAGAAGAGGAAATCGAAACTCTTGGGTTCGTTTCCTGGCTGGAGCTAGTTAAGAAACTCGTAGATCGGATCGAAATAAGTGCACTCCTATACTTTTCTTTCTCTTATTACTCGTTTCTTGCCGTTTCTTCCGGGTATTTTTATTCAAATGCCCGTTCAAGATTAGATTTTGAAATATACATGTGTTAAATGTGTATATATGTCGATTTGCCTTCCGATTTTTAAGTATATGTGTGAAAAACGTGTATATATGTCCATTTCTCTTATGATTTTGAAGCTTATGTGAAGTACTGTGTTAAATCGAAAACCCTAACCCCACACATGCTATGATTTCGAGTTATTATAATATTTTATCACTTATACTTCGCATATGACGCTTCACATGTCCGGGTAATTATATTAAGTCCTTTAAATGTGTGAAATTTCTTTCCGAAATGTCCCGTATGTTAAGTACATGAACTGATATTGTGAAAATTGCCTATTTTGCATATTTTTGTGGGAATTCTTGATGTTGTTTAAAATTTTGGACCCCAAATTCAAATTTTAGTTTAACAAAATGTATATTATACACATGAAGTGAAAAATGAATGGAATTTAATATTTATGGTCTGAGAATGATAATTTTCTGTTTTGTAAAAAGTAGTAAAATTTCCTTGACTTTCCCTAAGCTCCTTGTCAAGTTGTGCGTATATTTGAAATTATGTGAACATCGTATGATAACAACAAGTATATATGCATTGAAAAGAATTATGAAAGTATGAATAGAAACTGTCCATTTTGTTAAAATTGATGAACCGTTCTCCAAGGGTGAGAACTAAGTAATATGAAGTTAAGTGTGGAGTTTTTCTAAAAATAAGTTAAGAAATTGGACCAATGATCATGTAGCTGGTAGTATTTTTTGACATATTTTAAGATATTGTAGTGGTATATTGATGACTGTCCCTTTATAACTGTAGGGGAGAGAAAAGAACGTTTGGCTCCGTCTATAGAGAGATATATAGACCGTCCATCTCTGGGTGTTGAGTAGAAGCGTGAGGTCTTAGATTGTGTGGAAGCATACACAATCCTTTCTTCGATAGTTTGTTCCTTTGATTGGTAATGCCTATTGACCCTGGTCCCTAAAGAAAAATAATATTTAAGCATGTTTTCTAACTGAATACAAAGATGAAAAAATTGGATATACATTATGAAGGCTTTTGTACATGTTTAAGTCCTTGCACACGATCATGATTCTTGTTTTCCTTCTGATATGTATTTAAGTTGAAAGTATGCATGCTCTTTTATATATTGTGCCTTAATGAGTATTTAACTTATTTTTTTACTGTTTTTACTAACCTTCAAATGAGTAGGAGATGTGAGAGTTCTTACCTGACGAGCAAGATTGAAGATTGGGAAAACATTAGGCTTGTTTATTCTGTTGTCGATATATTATTCTGTATTGGACAGGCTTAGACCATTTTATTTATTGTAGACTAGTTAGATTAGTTTCGGACATGATTTTTGATGTATTATGAATTTTTGAGCGATATTGTTAGCCAGTATAGTATTTTTGTGTTGTCCGGAGCTGCCAGTTTTGTGATTGATCATGGACAAGATTATTATTTTTGTGTTGGATTATTTTTGTAAAAGTAAAACAGGATATTTTACATTGTGCAGGTTATGAAGGAAGTTTGTTTTGGATGTGTTTTTGCTTCCGCAAAATATTATTGGATATGTATATATATATATATATATATGTTGGAATGATCTTTGGCAGTCATCCATCCTTAACTAGGTCCGATGTTGTCATCGATGCTTGTGTCAGTTTTAGAGCCACATATGTGTGGCGTTTGTTTTTGGGTCTTGTGTTTGTCATCTTTATTATTTGTAGGAATTGGTTGAGGTATCGATGTGAAAATCTCACGTCTAAGGGATTATTTTATCTTCTTTAGTATGGATGTTTGTTTGTAATTAGGTTATTGACGGATATCAGGACGTGATCCATCACAATACTTAAGCAAAAAGTGCACTCTAGGAAAGTGAAATCATGTCCTCTCAACTCACACGCATTTTCATCATCTTTCTATTCAAACTTTCATTCTATATCTTTAAGAAAGATTACTGACTTGAATTTTGAAAGATATATCACAGAATAAGTCTCGTATACCTATTACATCTTATTTAATTTGTTATGATACTCATAATAAGGATTTGTAGCTAGAAAAGTCGAACCGGCTAAATAGACCAATTTAGTGATCACCCGACTCCCTAATTTGTGCAATATAGGTCTTTAGGATGCGTCACATATAATATAAAGCATTAAAATAAAAAAAGTAAAATAGCTTAAATTAGTTATTAATTTTTATAGGATTTTTAGATACATAAATAGAATTGGCATTCAATAAAAATTTAAGAATAGAATGAAAAAAGAAAATTTTAAACTTGAATTAAAAAATTAAAAGGTTGATAGTATATTGAATATTTTTTTTATTTTACTTAATTTTAAAAAATTATGCAAAATCACCTCTAGAAAAATTTAAAACTTAAATTTTATTTTGAATTTTCAAAAAAAAATTTCAAATTTCTAGAATCACATAGGAATATTGTTGAAATATGGCTAATTTAGTTTTACTTTTGTGCTAGAATAAAATTAGTATTGAAATAAAAATTAAAATTGATGCGTCATCGGATCCGAGTCGTTGCACGGAATAGGGATCCACTAGGGTCTTCCTTGGGGGGACGAACAATGTGAATCCAGTCTTCGTTCCTAATAATCTGCATTTTGCACACTACAACTAAAAAATGTGAGGTCAATGAATTATCGGGACTCATTCCCTGGTATATCCTCCAACGCTCAAATCAATTATCTTTCTAAATAAATAAAAAGATACAATGACAAGAGATGTATGTGATGATACACAAAAGTAAGGATGGTGTCTATCTCGGATGTTGCATTCAACGGAGAGTGACTTGAGAGCAAAAATTATGAGAGGTCTCTTTTTGGGTAGAGACCTCTACTCATTGAAGTGAAGGGATATTTCTAGTATTGATGGGCAATTTAACCTTCCTGGCTTGTGACAATCGCTCGCTGAACCGCCCAAATGGATAAGGAAATTCCAGTTGGCTGTTGTGACAGGTTATGATAAGTTTTCTTCAACGTGTGGGAGTGGGCCGCCCTGATTAGGTTGATAAGGTCAGCTTGTCCTTTGGAACCGATTGGGCCGATTGAGACGTTACTTGAACCTTGGGGCCAATGGTGACATATTGAAGGTTGACCACCCACTGAATCCGTCGGTAGATCTTCACGCTGGGTTAGCACATTTTCATTTGTCCCCATCATTAGCCCCCATATTGGGAGGTTTAAATTTTCAACTCCCAACATATTCATTGATAGGACACCATTTTTCGTTTTCCTCATTCGTCCCTTCCCTAAACAACATTCTGATTGGCTATCTTGCCCGTCCTAGCATGATTCTCTATGCTTAATAATTCTCTACAGATTTTGCTAGCGTGTAAAATTTTTAGCATTTAATGGCCTGTTGATCCTCCCGCTTACAATAAATGAAGGAGCTTACTGTGCCTTGCATTACACCACACTTTTATCACTCAAGTGGTGTGAAGGTTAGAGGTCGTCATAGAGCCTACGTCATCTGCTGCCGAGATCGGAGGAAGTTCATCTCCGATGTTCATAGGTGTCTTCCTGGATGCATGAGAAGTTTCTCTAGTTACTCCTTTTCGTGTGGGGAACCATTTTGGTTACCCCCTTTTCATGTTCATCTTGGAGTTGAGCTCATCTCCTTAATATTGCGGAGCGAGACTTTCTTATTACTGTGCCTCCCACGGGATAATGGCTTATCTCCAAGATGGGCTACTATTTTGACTCCTCAAGAACTACTTTATTAGGAGTCATGTTTTGTTGCTTGTTGGGTGCACACCGGCCTCTTGCTCAAGCTCCTCTTATTGGTCATTTATTTGAGAATTCATTACAATTGAGTAGGGTTTTTGTACTTGGATCGTCATTTCATGTACATTGACTATTTTTTTCTCTTTTTATTGTATGTTTGTCATTGCAGGTTTTGTACTCTATCAAAAGAATCAATGAATGGAACTATCAAGCATTCTGTTGCCCTCATTGTTTGCCTCTTCGATTCCTTGAATGTCACTCTTTTTGTTGCCTGATGTCGGTAGACCAGGCCACTTGCAGTTTGGCTTTGTGGAGGTTACTGACTCATGGCGGTCCGTCCTAGGTTCGAGGTTGGATCGTGGGTGGGTCAAACTGACTTTACGATGGACTTGATCATTTTTCGGGAAAATCGACTTGATGCGAGATTGGATCATTGGTGTGGTAGTCCAACTTGATATCATACTGGATCATGGGCTAGTTAAACCAGCTTAACGCCAGACTGGATCATCAGCCTGGCAGTCCAGCTTTATGCCGGACTGGATCATGGGCCAATCAAACCAGCTTGACGCCGGACTAGATCATCAGCTAGGTAGTCTGGCTTGATGCCAGACTAGTCCGTGCTAGCCAAACCGGTTGGATACCAGATTGGATGGAGGGCTTATTAGTTTGACTTTGAGTCCATCACAACTGTGTGCCACCAATTTTTCATTTGACGATAGTGGCCTTGGAGCCTATGTTGTCCTGCCATTTGGCCAATCAAATCTAGCAAGTGTCAATCGCTCGCATAGGCCATCATTAATGACGTCTATAGTTGACGTGCTGCAAGTTCCTATTAATGACGCTGATGGTTGACGTGGCGTGGGCCATCATCAAGGGGGCCGGCTGTTGGCTCGTCGCAGTGCTACGTGAAGCATGCGTGTCACTTGCCATTAGTACGCGCATCTCCTTAGGACTCCACGATGGCGCCATTTTGGGATTTCGAATGGTAGTCTATATAAACGATGACCCTTCGTCATTCTTCCTGTTCTTTTTTCACAACTCAAATCCCTCTTCACCCTGGTTTTTCTTCCATACCTCCTGGTGTTGGTGCTATTCGTTCGGTTCTCACCTCGACTGATATTGCTACTTCGTATATACAATATAACATCTTGAGTGTGATTCCATTAAGGCGATTGGCTGAGTATGGTAGAGCCTGCTCTCCTTCGAGTGGGTTCATCACCATTTACGAGGCCCACCTAAGGAGTGGCCTTCGCTTCCCCCTTGAGCAGGAGTTGTAAGAAATTTTGGTGAACCTTGGCATTCCAATAGTGAGGTTTCATACCAACGTTGTGCGATATTTGTACTATCTTTGCGTCTTTCTCTGACACCATGGCGCAGACATTAAATGCAATGACTGTGAAGGTGATCCTCCGATTCTGCTAGAACGCAGATTGGATTTCACTGTCCCCTTGAGATTTACAAATAAGTAAGGGGATCCACAACTTCGTAAAGAATTCGAAAGACCGGTTCTTCTTCGTGAGGGTCCTTTCCGACTGGGTCATCCCCAATGAGTGGGGCAACATGTCAGCGTCTTTTACCGATAAGGTTTCGTATCAGGAGGCGGACTCAACAAGGTTGCTAATAGAGTTGGTTTGAGTAAATACTAGCTTATTCAATAAGAAGGACTACATGTTGTGTGCTGAGGCCCTTGCATTGGCCAAGTAGGAGTCCCCCTTGGAGGGAGTGAAGCAATCGCTCTGCTGTTCACTCAGCCCAAAAAGAAAGCTTGATTCCTGCACATTTGTGGCTCTCCTAAGAGCACGTCTTAGCGGCGGGCCGTCAAGCTTTGCTTCTTCTTCCAATGAGCTAGGTCTTCGAGAAGTAGATGAATAATCATCTGCTTCCAAAAAAAATTGAAGAACTTCTTGGAAATCCTACAAGATCCATTCGTTCTTTTTTTTTGACAGATGGTTAGAACTTCATCTAGGTTCAAAATGATGGAGAGGATGCAAAGGGTTGGCGAGCTGTCTAGGGGTCTGCCTGTCACCCCATCTTCTTTATCCGGTCATGTCTTGGAGGATGGTGCATATATGGGCGGTGAGCCCCTTGCCCTTCCTAAATCATCAAGTAGAAGTCATGAATGTACTAGGGATTTACTTAAAAGATATGTAAAAATTGCATATTACTGAAATATCTAAAATTCTGCATTTCATGCTGATTTCTTGATT
>JAOVVI020002022.1:0-22221 GCA_028571085.2 Nepenthes alata
ACTTTCTTTGTTTCGTATTTAACTCCTTTTGAGGAACAAGTACTTCAAACTTTTATAATTTGAATACACTAAAAATTTTTTTCCGTAAAGATAGTGCCTTTATATTTATAGTGCAAAAATCACCGTTGCTAATTCTAAATTATGCATGGGATAATTCTTTTCATGCATCTTCAATTGCCTTAATCCATATGCAATCATCTTTCTATGTTGCACTAATATGCATCTCAATCCAATCTTCAATGTATCACAATAAACTATGAATCCTCAAGATTCTTATAGAATCGTTGAGATGGGCGGTCATTAGGCAGCCCTTTAAAACCTAAAAGATTTGTTCACATTTATTAGTCCACACGAAGTCTACCTTCTTCTGAGTTAAATGGGTTAAAGGTATAACAATTATTGAAAAGTTCTCCAAAAACTTTCAATTATAACTCATCATTTCAATAAAAAAAAAACTCTAAACTTCTGTTACAATTGTTGGTTGGTTCCAATTGGTCACGGCCTCGGGCTTCTTCGGATTGAGTGAAATACCATCTATTGAGATAACGTGGCTAAATAAACCACTTCCTTAAGCAAAAATTCGCTCTTCTTCATAGCTTTTTGAATGGTTGGTTCCAATTGTTTCCTGTAGTGTCTATAATGTAAACTTTGAATGCATTGCATGCTCTTTATAGCTTTTTGAATGTATTAGAACATTATTAATAAACTCTACCATAGATTTATCGAGGTAGGGTTAAAACACTCAACTCATTAAATATATAAAAGTTTCAAGGGTATTAATTAATCTAAATAGTATAACTAGAAACTTATAATGCTCATACATTATTAGAAAAGTCATCTTTGTCACGTCTTCCTTCTTAATCTTCTATTGATGATAACTCAAACAAAGATCTATTCCTGAAAACACTTATGCCTTCTATAATCGGTCAAATAAATTATTGATTATCAACAATGGGTACTTGTTTTTTATGGTTATCTAACTCAACTCTCAATAATCTATACATAGTCACCTAGACCCTTCCTTCTTCTTAAAAAATATCACCAGTGCACTTGCTATTTTAATTCCTTCAGCTCCAATGTGCAATTCTATAGAGGGCCTTTGATTCTATAGGGGGCCTTTGATACTAGCGCTGCTTCTGGTATAATCCATATTTCAAACTCAATCTCCTAATTCAGTGGCAAACTTAGAAGATCTTCCAAAAAAACATCTTTAAATTCACACCAAGGGTATCTCCCTAGTTAAAACATTATGGTTCCCTACGGTGGTTAAATAAGCCAAATAGGTTTAGCACCCACTCATCAACATATGACATACATGTAAGGTCAAAATCATGTAGGTGCATTATTTTTACATTATTCCTCGGAACTAAAAGAGTTCACAACTTGAAATTAAAAAAAAATACATTGTCTACTAAAAATAATTTACACTAGTATGATAACTTGTTAACTAATCTATATTTAAAATTATATCAAAATCATACATGTCTAATAAAATTAAATCTTCGACTAACTCTAACCCATTATCCCAAAAAATAAACCTTCGATATACAGTATCCATCACTAAAAATAATCCCATAGGTGTTGACATAATTAGTAAAAAATTCATAATTCTAGGAGGCGATAACAAATAATAAACAAACTTTGGAGACCCAAATGAATGTGTTGGCCTAGAATCCAACAATACATGCACAAAAGTCTCAAAAATTATAAGTTTATCTTCAACAACCATTATAGATGTATTCGTATATTGGGCAATCACAACATAAGCTCTTCTTGAAGTGCTTGACTTCCTCGCTATTTTCTTCAAGGGTGAGGATAATGATTATTCACTAATGTAGAAGTTGCTAGTTTTCAAGAAATTGTTCTCCAAAGTTATGTCTCCATTATTTATTGTAATGTACAATGGACTTTATTATTTTATCATTGTTTTTGTGAAGAATATTTATTATTATTAATGCTTCATTTATAAGGTTACTTATTATAATTATTCATATTATTCTTGGGAGTTAGTATGATGATTTGGGTCCATGGTCGTTGATCAAGTCCAAGTGGCCACACTAGCCCCCATTATGCAAATGGCTAGAGAGCTTGCAAGGCTTAGAGCTCTGTATGTGGATGCTTTGGGATGATGTTATGGATTTGATAACTGCTACATTTGCCAACAAAATTCTATGACATTTCTCTTCATAGTTAGCCAATAATACCCTAGTGTCATTACTTTGAAAGTTAATTCCTTTCCTCTCCTATGCATTCTACATATGTTGAGATGAACCTCTCTAATGGTGTAGTCGGCTTCCATCAAGGGTTAGGCGGTGCATGTAGGATGCTGGATAAACCTTTCTATGTAGTGATCCATACACCATAGTATATTAGTCTACAGGTTTTGTAATTCTCCTAGCTTTTGTTGGATCGCTTGACAATGCTTTGTCTTGAAATTATTTCAAATAAAGGCTCATCCTAGTTGTCGTCTTCGATATTTGAAGAATTTCATCTTAATCATTTATGCTAGGTCTTTAGATAATCTCACATATCCCACGAATATTGCTTTGGGTAGATTGACTTTGTCATCTCAAAGAGATGATCAGTTTTTAATGTATATTTTCTAGGGATATGGATTATTACAAATCCATCAAAAATGATAGGAGAGTCTAAGCCTTTCAGAGATATTTATCTAGTTTTGGGCTGATTGTTTCAAGGTTAGCCAATATTTGCTTGACCACTAGCTTGAAATCATTGTAACATAGTTAGATTCTCGATAAAAATATCCTTAGCGGACTTCAAATTGGTTAGCAGTACTTCATACTAAGCCACATTACTGGTTACCGAGAATTTGAATGTGATTGATTATTTGATCCTAGTCCATTCAGGAGATATCAAGTTATTCTAGCTCTGCTACCAATTTAAGAAAAAGATCTATCCATATGGAGGGTTGTCCTGGGTAGTGATTCATGGAGTGTAGCCCCCCGGGATTCCACAGCAGACTTATTTAAGACTGCAGTTGTTGCCGTGACGATAAAATTTGCTAAAACTTGACCTTTTAAGGTGGGTCAAGCCCGGAGTTCAATGTTAAACTCATTCAACTCGATTGGCTATTTGATTAGACATTCGAATATCTCTAACTTCTGTAAAACCTTTTAATGGGTTGGTGTGACAGACTGACTTTTCTGACCGGAATCCGGTAGAGTTCCGATAGTAAAACGGCCACCAAACTAATGCAACCCGAATAAAAATCCTTGTATAGCACAATATATAATCCACACATTATATCACAAGATCCAAAAATAGCCACAACCAACACATGGCACCAATGTCATAATTTCGGTACGACATCGGCTTAGATAATATGTCACTAGGTACCAATACAAATTATAATAACCTATGGAAGCATATATATCTATCAACATAGCGAAAACTAAACTACAATATATATCATCAACACACACATATATTGGTATACAATTCCATCTTCTAATATACAAAATACTCCATAAGGAAGGTGCAAAATAACTAAACTAATTCCACAAGGCTCTTCCTCCAAGATTTGTAACCTAGCCAACTCCTAAGTTTTACTCTATCTTATCAGGTAGAGGCACGTACTCATTTGAAGGAAGAAAAATAATAATGGTGAGCCAAATATTCAGCAAGTGTAATATAATTAAGGATAGTAAGCAATATATGTAAAAATAAACAAAGGAAGGGAATAAGAATAGTATATGAATGCATAAATATGAGGCATGAATAAATACGTTTTTGGAATATATTTATCTTTCTCATTTTAGTTCTCGTCATTTTAAATTTTAAAATATATAAAAATTTTATTATCTTTTCAGATTAGGGCTAATAGGCCTTACTAGCTAACGATGTGGTTGAACAAGAAAATAAATGTGTTTGTTTTCACATATTTTAAAGGGCAAACCCATGCAATTCAACACCCAGTGGAGAGCGGTATACTTTTAACCCTATATACGGAGCCATAAACATATGCCACCATGTCCCCCGTAACCCAGAGGTAATTCTTATACTTTCACAATAATATCCTAAGACATGCTATAGAATATTATCCTCTAAATATAAACTCATGGTTTAGGTTTCACAATTTCTTATTATTTAATGAAAAGTATACCAAACTTCTTTTACAAAATTTTCACTCCAAAAAAACGAATCATAAATATATCAAATTGTGGCATTTCTTTCGTATACTTGCATAATTTTCATATTTCTTATGGATTTTCACACGCTTTAAATATATGCTTTAAATATATGCACAAGTAACTGGGAGCTTAGGAAAAATTAGGAATTTCTTACCACAATGGGTCAAACACAACTTTGAAACTTTCAGACAATAACCCTTCGCAACGATTCACAACAATATTTTTGGAACGTGCAATTAAGCATATACAAATTTACTTGCAATTTAATACCAAATAATCGAAGTAAAAACATTAACAGTGTTAGGGTTTCAATTACCTAGGGCTAGATTATGCATAAGTCTCAAATCAATCAGGGAAACAATGCTGGGGCCCGAGGTTAGGGTTTCACATGTACAAAACCAGACAAAACTTGACAATTAGACACTAAATCGGTAAGTCATCATGCTTAAGATGTGGGTTTCAATTATCTAAAGTTAAATCATGCAACAATCTCCAAAAATTGATGGGTGAAATCATCTGGGCCCAGGGTTAGGGCTTTGGTTCAAAATACCGATCAAAACTAGAAAATCGATCATGAAATCCACATATATGCATGCTTAAATTATGGGTAATATAAAATATAAATTTAATTGGGTATCAAAATGAGAATACCCGAAAAAACATAACAAAAAGTGCAAAGAACAAAAGAGAATGATATGAGTGCACTTGTCTCGATCCGATCTATAATTTCTCTAACTAGTTCTAAGTCGAAATCGAACCCAAAAGCCTTAATTTCCTCCTTCTCTCTTCTCTTTCGTGATCTCTCTCTCCTCTCTCTCCCTTTCCCGGCATGAAATGATGCGGAAAAGAGCCGTTGGGCTTTTATAACCTGGGCCGGCGCTGGAGCGCCGATGACTCATGGTAGGTGTGCTAGGCTCGATTTCTAGAGCCTGCCCTGGTGCTCAAGCACCCGATAGGTGCTGCCGTGCTATTTCGAGCGCTTGCAACACCGCCCGAGGTGCTTGATGAGCGCCCCTTGCCGAATCTTCCTACACTTATGAAACCTAATTTTTTCATATGAATTAAACCTAATATTGATTATATTACCTTAATTACCCACAATAACAATATTCAAAAACTGATACATTATAGTTGATCGATTATGATTATATTCTTATGAGTTTGAAAATATAATCGGAGCTTCCTTACAATCAAAACTAAGGCTAAAATAGCCTTCTACATACGGATATATAGAGTTTTCAATTCAACTAAAATATTTCTAATATAGTATATCGATCATTGTATCCTTGATTCTTTCCTAACTAAAACAACACTCAACGATGTGTTAGAAATAGACAAGATATTGGTTCTCATCCTCCTTAGGACGAGTTAGTTGGAAAGGATGCACTAAGTTCTCTTTTAAGCCTTGGAAAGCTTGTTAACACTCATCCTTCTACTGAGAACCATTAATTTTTGCTCCTTTTAGTATTTTGAACAATGACAAGTACTTCTCAGTTGGCTTGACCGTGAATTAGGATATTATAGCCGTTTGATCAACCTTTGGATGTCTTTGACCATTCGAGGTGGTTTATATCCTTGATAGCCTTAATCTTCTCGAGGTTGACCTATATTCCACACTAAATGTCTATGAAATCAAAACCAAATCGAAAGTTACCCAAAAGATGTATTTGGTCAGGTTTAACTTTATTCGGTATGTCCTGACAACTTGGGTTGGTTTTCACTTCATTTGGTATATCTAGCTCTTTGATATGGTCGTCAGCAAGTATGCTTTGACAATCATATCATTAATGTATAGCTCAATTTTCTTTTTGATCTGTTGTTGAAACATCTTATTTGTGAATCCCTAGTATGTGGTGCTTACTTTTTTTTTTTTAAATTGAAAGGTATCACTTTATAGCAATATATTCTTTGATGGGTCATGAACAAGGTAATTTCTTTATCTTCTGGGTTATCCAAATATGATTATACCCTAAATAAGTATCAATGAAACTCTATATGTCACGGCCCTGGAACAAAGTAGGTCCTAATAATAATTATGTACAATTATAATCTACAAATAAAATTTTAAAGATAAAACCATAACCAATATAAAACCCTAAATCCGGGCGTGACCTAATGACATATCCAACAATCTTGATGATAACAAAAATAATAAACAATAATATTTTTATTCATTCATAGGATTTCTCCGGACTACTACCTAAATAAATAATTAACCATGGCCCACTCTAGATGATCTTATGGTAAAATGTGATTATCTAATCAAGACAACTACAAATTCGAACCAATTTAAACCAAACACCACAGCGATTTTGTAGGGGAATACTCCATACTCTGATTCCATAATAATAAAGCATATTATGCCGACCCATTTCTTGTCCAACTAATATTAAAAACATCTAATACAAATGCTATTCAAATATAAAGCAAATACTCACTAAATATAAACAAGACTTTAATCAAATCAACATATTAACTTTCTACAACGTATCCATAGTCCACAAACTGAATAGGTAAGAATAATAAAAACATGAGCCAATGCGTAACAATTATCAGTATATAATATATAATAAATAAATATATCCAAAATTAGAATGAGGATTGATAAAACATATACAAAATACATAAAACTATAATACAGAAGTCCGTCATCAAAAGTTTGAATGTGATCTTATACTCAAAAGTATAATCCGAAACGAATACCAAAATTTTCAAGTGTATGAAACCAATCGAATCCTATTGCAGGCAAAACCTACAAATATCAATCAAAATCTTAAGTATCTAAATCAATATAGAAAAAATATATCAAAATAAAAAATATGCTCAAATCGGAGAATCAAAGATTAAAAGACTGAATTTGAGAAAATGTTACAAAAACTTTCAATAATTTAGACTATATCACTACTATTTTGACCAGCAGGTAGGGCCATCTACATATTTTTTTCAATAGACTAGGTCAAAATTATTATCTTTTGGCACTTGTGGAATGGTTGTACTGTTCAAATATATTTTGATATATTAGGACGTTTGAATATACTAATTTCATCTAATTCCATACAATGTTCTCATAAAAAATACAAACTCGCGAAAATCTCTATATAATATAATAAATTTTTTTAATTTGGTAGAAAAGTACGAAACTTTCACTCAAGAAGGCCAAATACAAAGCTTTCTACCTCAGAAAAAGTAGATAATGAATTAAATACACAAAATAAAACCCAACTCGAAACACAATACATGGATACCACATGTACAACCCATATGCAAGTTTTTTTGTGACCTTTTCTTTGCAAACAAACTTTTACATAAACAAAAATATCTTAAAATATTTACCTATTTCTTACAAAATGAGCAAAATTCTCGAATAATAATAAAATGAAAAAAAATCCCAAAATAACTGGTAAAAGTGACATGCATACACAATAAAGTCAAATAGGATAAGTAAAATGGCATGCATATACATTAAATCTATAAAATATAAGTAAAACTAACTGAAAATAGAAGTAGACCAAGAATAAAATATAAGGATATTTGACTCACTTTCAAATCAAACGGATCTGATCAAATGATATTTCATAATCTTCCTTCTTCCCTCTCTCTTTCTTCTTTTTCTCTTTCTTTGTCCTTTCTCTTCTTTCCTGCATGGAATGACCGAAATAATGTATGCTACCCCTTATATAATCGAATCAGCACACGAGCACCATTTAGGTACACGTCCAGTGCCGTGCCAAACCCCATGCACACACAAGTACTACCTTGGTCACCCATTAAGCGCATGCACACTAGAATCAACGCTTCAGCACCATCTCAGGCACTCATCAAGTGCAGCCACTCTAGTAAATGTGCACAAGAGTTCGTTCAACATGCCTCAAGCACCAAAATTGCTTCTTTACTCTGAATATCGATTAAATATACATTGGATAATTTATTCCAATATGTCAAAAAATAAACCCAAAATATCTAATAATTCCAAATTAAATAAGACAGGAATCAAACATTACACTATAGTTGGTAATCGGATATCGAATCCACCCACTAGTTGATATGTGGAAGTGGGAAACTATCTTTTAGCTTGCCTTATTCATATCTTTGAAGCCAATATACATCCTTCATTTCATTTTGCTATTATTTACTCGTATAACATTGGATAACCAATTCAGGTAGTTAACCTTCTTGAAGTGAGCATCGGTTAGTGTTTTGACCCATTCTAGAATGGTTATAAGTTTTTCTATAGACAACTAATGCCTAATAGGATTGCTCCTAAGGATGAGGTTCAGTTTGTGTCTAGACAAAGACATCAACAAGCTCAATTTACTTTAGATCTTTATCTAGGGAAAACTCAATTTGTACATATTTGTCTGGGTTTATCAGATTTGAAGGGATCAGAGGCGATGATTCTTAGGTTAGGCCTGTAGATGAAATGTCTCATCCTGAAAGCTGAATTCTTGTATTAGCTATAGATGTGCTAGGCCATTAACTTGTGTTAGGTAACTATTTCTTCTGGTCACATTGTCTCATTTAATTTCTCTAATCCTGTATTTAGTTAAAAGTTTATTTTTAGATTCAGTATGGAGATGACAACTTCAAATATCACTTGGCATTGTTGGTCTAATATGGTGTTATGATTGAGGGGACATATACCAAAAAGGTTAGTCAACAAAGTGACACAAACCAGTTCAACAATTATGGATCCGAACTATAACATTGACTTCAAAAATCATATAAACCATCATAATAAACAACCACATAAAAGAAACATAAATAATAATTGTAAATATCTATTATAAAAATAATAGTAAAATTATAAAGTCTATCATATATCACCATCAATAATTGGGACACAATTCCTCAACAATAATCTCTCAAAAACTAGCAATATCTATAGAAGTGAATGATTATCAACTCAATATAAGATATCTAAGCTTCGAGATCCTCATAGTACAAGTAGCCCAACTGAATTCGATCACTGAATAAGTCTAGCTACTAGACATTAATCTAGAGCGAAGAAAATGTAATGATGAGCCAAGTCCCAGCAAGTATTATTAATTAATAACATATAATAATTAATAATTATTTCAGATAAATTGTATCAAAATATGTAAAAATAATAATAATAACATAAAGTTCGACAATAAACTCTATTAGAGACTTTCTAACTTGTCATAATTAGACATATTGGTGACAATATTTTGCTGGCTCAGGAATTACTTCACAAATACCATCTGATCAAAGGAACTCCCCGGTGTGCCATGAAGGTGGACCTTATGAAAGTGTATAACTCGATCCAGTGGAATTTTTTGATTGCAACTTTACAACTGATGGGCTTCCCCTCAGATGGTTACTTGGATTAGTCAATGCATTACTACAACCTCTTTTTCTATCAACATAAATGGTGAATTTGTCAATTTCTTCAAAGCGGCTAAAGGTCTTCACCAAGGGGACCCACTATCGCCTTATCTTTTTGTGTTGGCCATTGAGGCTCTTAATGGTATCTTGGAGATAAAAGCCCACATAAATGAGAATTTCCAATATCATTGGAAATGAGATAGTACGAGGACGGTGATGCCTGGCTTTGCAGATGACTTTCTTCTTTTCTCCAAAGCCGACCCTATATCTATCAAAAGTATTCATGGCTACCTCAACGTTTTTGAAGACCTCTTGGGCCTTTCAGTCAATAGAAACAAAAGCGAGATTTTTATGTGCGCTGGAGACGAGGGCACCAGGTAGGAGATTCAGAACATTATGAGTTTTAAGAGGGGCACGCTTCAAATGAGATGCCTAGGTGTTTCCCTTATCACCTCATGGCTCTCGTTGAAAGATTGCCAACCCCTGCTGGATAGAGTGCTTCAGAGAGTGTTTTCCTAGAAGAACCGTTGGCTATCTTTTGGTGGTCGGCTATAGCTAATATCTCCAATTTTATTGATGATTCACAACTACTGGGCTTTTATTTTCATCCTTCCAAAACAATTTTGAAGAAGATAGAAGGCTATATGCGAGGTTTTCTTTGGCATGGATCCACTGAAGGCAAGTTTACAGCTAAAGTTGCATGGAAGGACGTCTGCACTACGAAGGAGGACTAGGTTTAAAAAACCTTGTTTCTTCTAATAAAGCATTTATTAGTCGTCTTTTTTGGAAGCTCGTATCAAAAGATTCAGCATCTATTTGGTCGGCCTGGTGTTTCGCTAATCTTATTAAAGACTAGAGTATCTGGACCTTAAAAGTGCCAGACACAACATCATGGTGCTGGAAGAAAATCATAAAGCTACGTCCTATCCTTCACTCTAATATTTGCCACCACATTGGGAATGGTGCAAATACATTCCTATGGACTGACAATTGGCACCCTCTTGGACCTCTTTTTGACCGTTGCACAGAGAGGCTGACATGTGTTACTGGTTTACTGAAAGATGCTAGAGTCATAGAGATCATTCATCAGAGTAAGTGGAGATGGCCCAATTCCTTTGACATGGAGCTTGCTGACATTTTGGATAATATGCCTTAGTATTATCCTGATGACACCAGAGATAATGTTATAACATGGTGTGATAGCCACTCTGGTAGATATATGGCAAAGTCGGCTTACTCAATTTTCTAGAATAGCAAAGATAAGGTGCAGTAGTACAATCCAGTCTGGGGGCACAAGTATATTCCAGCTTACGCTTTTAATCTTTGGCTTATCATGCATAGAAGACTCAGCAACCTAGACCGGATTACTTCTTTCATTCCATGTTTGACTACTTGCATCATGTGTAAACAAGGATGTCAAAATCATGAGCATCTATTCTTTTCCTGTCCCTTCTCATCTGGTCTGTGGGGGATGATGTGTTGCCATGCTGAAATTTGCTGGCCCTATAATAAATGGCACTCAAACATTACTTGGGCGGCCAACAAGTGGAAGGGTCAGAATCTCAATGCGTATTCCTCTCGGTTCACCCTTGCTGCAACTGTATACTACATTTGGTGAGAAAGGAACCAGTGTACGTTCAACAATGCAGTTCAACTGGATGAATTCCATGTCGCCAAACTTATTATCAATGCTATTTGTAGGAAGTTTGAATTATTTCCATCAATTGCAACCAGAATAATCATTCCATCGTGACAAGATGGAGTATACCGTTAAATGGATGTTGTACTGCTTTATCTGGACATGGTCATACTGCTGTGGCTAAAGACGCTTGAAATCTGCCGAAGTGAAGGTTTAACCGAGATTATTTCATATGGTTGAGATGCTTGCTAAAGGCCGATGTGCTGCTTTGTGGTGCATGAATCCATCTAAGGTCGCGCACGATGTATCGAACACTGAGGGAATTGGGAGTGGGGAAATTGACCGAGGCAGTAACATTTGCTTCTGGACAAGATTGCAAGGTCGACCGAGATGGATTAGGCCAAGGTATATGCTACTGGAGTTTGGCTGCACAAGAAATTGACCATGACACTTGCTTTTGGTCGAGATGTCTGCAAAGAGCTGATATGATAACGACCATGATTTTTACTTTTGGTCGAGTTGTCTGCATAGTGTTGAAAGGAAAACGTCAAAGATAATTTCTATTGGCTGAGTTAGAGAATTAGCTTAGGACCGAGGATGATGAAAAGGGCCTTGTTCTTTCTCATGCCTCTTGAATTTCCCCTTTTTGCATGTTGATTGTGTTGTTAGAATCTACAACTTTTTTGGTTTTATTTAAGAAGCATTACTGAATGTGAAGCTCGGGGGATACCTTAGCGATTAGGTTCTACTCTATATCGAGTTAGAACATAGATTTGTATATTCACGAAAATCAATATACACAATACTCATTAATTACCAAAAAAAACTTGTCATAATTACAGTTCTAGAGTATATATGAAGAGTACCAAATTGATGGGTTTTACTGAATCCAAATATCATGAATACAATAATAATTCTACTAAATTAGGATCTTAATAATAACATAACTTTCATCGAACATATCTCAATAGAGGTATCAACAATATGAAATATCGAATCAATTTTTTCAAATATTATTTTATCACTATGTTCAAAAATTTACCTAGTCACTCTCCAATGTTTAGGCAATTACCACGAGGTAACTAACACGATTAGGTTTGACATATACTCAAATCCATGGTCTCTTGAGACCTTACCACCGTGGTTGTCCAATCATCTCAATCAACTCCCACACAAAAATTCTCCAACTCTCAATATTGGTACTAGTCCAAGAGAGTTCCCAACTCTCTTTATAGGAACTCGTCTTAGAGAATCTTTAACTTCTAGAACATGTCAAATGTAATATCCCTTGCTGTGATGTCTCTCAATACCATACCATACATCGGTCATATGAATATAAGTATCTCTCTATAAAATATAGACTTCAATCCATTGGACGTGGACTAGATGTCAAATGAATGTATAGATTATGTTATTACAATTTTAAATATTTATACTTCTTTATATCATAATATTTTCATATTATATCCTCTATCTAATCATAGAGTTAACAAGAAAGTGAAATGATTAACAAGGCAGCACAATTTCAGGCAACAAAAAGAAAAGATTACTAAGGCAATAAGAAATTTCATGAATAAATTAAGTATTCAACTCCTATTGTCTCACTAGATTCACGATGTCCCACTAAACCATGCGATTTAAAACACGATGCTTCCTATCGCTTAAATTCAAATCTAAACACTAAGTTCATAACTAAAATTAAGCTCAAGTCAACCTATAAGATTCTTTTCACTTGGAACTATATTATCTCAATGGAATATTAATCTATACATACCACAATGTAAGGATAGCAATTAAACACATATGAATGTATAAGTTTAATATATAAATGATTAGCCTAAAATCCTCAATGACTTCAGCAAGGGCTAAATTTAGGTGGTTTGATATGATCATCTATCACTACTTCATCCCTCGATTTCTTCCACTTCGGGTAATTGAAATTGACTTTCAGCAATGTAGCACCAAACTATGCATTTCATAGAATAAGAATACTTATTGTATGGTCATGAATACATTTATTTACCATATGAACTATTGGCCCCAACATGGCTTAAAACCATAGCACTGTGAAATGCATAGATTTTAGCATTTCTAAACCCACCTTCGTCATGTGATTTCTACAACTTCAGTACATTAAAATTAAATTTTGGTAATGTAGTATTAAACTATACATTTTATTGTTTAAAAGTAATAACTTCATTAACACGAACACATTAATATAACTTATACACAGTTACTCAATGTCACTTCAGCAATAGGTGAAATAAATACATTTTGGTGTTCATCATGACATCTTTGCTACACAATTACTATTGTTTAAGTTAACCAAACTTATGTTGTGTCAACAAAAGATTAAACTACTCATATTGTAGTATAAAAATGAGAACTTTATTAATATGAATACGATAATATAATATATATATAGCTCCAAAATTGCTTATTACCTCATTCAGATGTAAAATAACAGATTTCAGTATTCATCATGACATCGTCATCACCTGATTATTAGTACTTCGATTGATGGAAATCACATTTTATCAATAATAGATTAAATTATGTACATTATAGTATAAAAATGATAACTTTATTGTAATAAATGTATTAATATAATATATAAACGATTGGCCAAAAAATCACTTACTACCTAAACCAGTGGAGAGATAAATAGTTATGAGTGTTCATTATAGCATCTTTCATGCTCAATTATAAACATTTTAGTAATTGAAATCATGTTTTGCCAAAGAATGATTAAATTGCACATATCATATTATAAAAATAGTAATTTTATTGCCGTAAACATGTATATACAACGTTGGCTAAACAATGGTGTTGCGTCCCGGGCCCACGGTTGTCGTACGGATCAGAGAGCCTTTGGATTTCTGGACACGTAGTTGCGTCTGGAGAAGGGGCCGGTCTCTGTCTCTATGAACCTGGACCTGCACAACACAAACAAACAAACAAGAGGTCAGGGGTCCGTCAGGATTTTTCCCTTCGAGGCCACTCCGACGCTCAAGTCAGTAAATTTTTGCAATGAACGGAAATGGCGCACGCTATGAGCGGTGCGCGGTTGGATGCTGTAAAAGCGCAAGAGATGCTCGTGTATGATATGGAGAATGCAATGAGCAGGTGGTGGGAGACCTGGCTCCCCTGGTGCACCGCTACGGATGGCTAACTTTTTTGTAATGTGGGAGCTCTTATAGGCTCCCTCCCATGGGACTCTGGGCGTCAAGGTGTCCGTTGTGTGGGCTTCTTCGTCGCTGGTGACTGTCATGAACCGTCGGTCACGTCGGCGGCCGTCCCGCTGCAGTTGGTAGGCTACTGGCATTGCCGGTCACGCCTGATTTTCCGTGTAACGGGGATTAACTGGCCGCGTGCAGGTGATTGCGTGAGCTGCTGGCGCCGCCCGAGCTGCTCTCCCATTCGCTGGCCTCACGCCTTCCTGCCAGCGGCGTATTAAATGCGTTATAGAGTCCCGTTGTTCTCTGTCAGCGTGGCTCTTTTATGTGTTCTGATTATTAGGTTGAGCCTTTCGTTTCGCGTGAGCCTGGCTATCAATCTTTTGGGCCTTAGAATTTTTTATGGGTCCAGACATGAGACCTAACAAAATATATTTTTTATTTAAAATAAATATTAAATTTAAAAATTATTTTAACGTATCATATATTCATATAATTAATAATATTTATATAAATACTTTTTACTTAATTATGTATCTCGATAATATTTTATTTGGGCCTTATTTTAAATAAAATAAGTAAAAAAAATATTTTGACGTAATTATTTCTTGATGCCTAGTTATAAAAACACAAGGGGGCTGGTTTTTTTATTTTTTATTTTAAATGAATAATAATTTTATTTAATTATCATTATTATTATTATTAAAATAAATAAACAAATAGTAAAATTATAATTTTATTGAAAATAATATAAAAATATAATGTTTTTCCTATTCCATCAAATCAGCATTAGTGCGTTGATTGACTGACTTAATTGAAAAAGCGTACATGACAATACTTTTGATTTTAAATAGTAAAATATTCGTATAGATTTTTATATAATAACAGCATATCTGTATATAACACTAAAAATGAAAATTGTTATCAACTCTAAAAATATTTAATAACAAAAATATAATATTACAGAAATTTATAATTTCTTAAAAATTACAAATAAAAAAAATTTAATTTCAGTATTTTTAATCCAGAAATTAAAAAAAACAATAATGTCAAGATTATGAATTCTGTGCATAAAAATTAAAATTTAAAAGGGGAATTATTCTTATAATATTAAAAGAACAAAAAATATTTACCATATTTTTTTATTTTATACTGCATTTATAAATAATATTTAAAGTAATTTAAAGTTATTTCTTTTCGGCAATTTAAATTAAAAATGATACATTATTTTGAAATAATGTCAAATACGAAAGACGGCCTCGACAAGGACTCACTAAACCTATTTTTTTGTTAAATTTATCAAATGAAAACAATTCAGTCATTAAGATTTAAAATTTGGCAAATATTTTATAAATAATTATTTTTTTATTATTTATTTAAAAAACATTAAAGAAATATAATATTAAAAATAAATTATATTTTTTATTTTTTAATATTAAATATTAATTATATTTTCTATGGGACCTCCATTTTCTTCCCCCAGCGGATAAACGTCTTTTCCTCCCAGTCACCATCTATTAAAATTTAACCTTTTGTGCCTAAATAAAATAAAAGTCTATTATCTGCTCAAAACAAAGCCTGACAAGACAAATTAATTAATTTTAATTACATTAGTTAAAATATTACTTTATAATAATATCATAAACATATCAATAAAAACATATTTCTGCAATTTCAAATTACCTAAAATTTGTATTTTAAAATTATAATAAAAAATATTACACATAATATATAATCTATTAAAAAATTAAAATTTTATAATTAAACGTTACAAATTTTTACCAAATTTACTACTATTTTTGGTTAATTGTTATATGCCCTCGTTTCACCCCTCTTAAATCACTGGGCTGCTACGTATTTAGAGGGTGCAGTAGCTCTGCTGTTCCTATCAAACCTTTATAATATTTTAACATTATGTGTAGGATAAAATTTAATTTTTATAAGAAAAATATAATAAAAAATAATGCTTTTATTGTCGCTTCATAGCACTAGTATTTAATTTTTTTAATATTTTATAAAAAATAAAATTGATAAAATATTGTTATGTTATATATATATATATATTTTATAAAAATTAAATATCAACTGTTAAGTATTCATAAAATCTAACAACTGATTGGGGCAGAGGAGACTGTTGTGGGATTGGGAGATCCTGCAAGCATGGTTATGCTTTTATCATGTGGATTTTGATGTAAAAAAAATAAATTAAATGATCTAAATTTAGATATGAAATAATATATTTTAAATATTTAGTATTTAATAACTAATAAATTGTTTTTTATATATTAAAATTTAAAAATGTAATTATTTTTAATATATTAATTATTAAGTTTTAATTCAATAAACAATGTAGAAAAAGCAGAAGATAGTGAGCAGAAACCCCAAACCCAAGATTGTGCACAGCATCTCCCCGTTCCCACTCATCCCTCCCTCTCTTCCCCATCACAGGTGTGGCATCACCTTGACAGATTAGGGATATTGAAAAATCAATACATAAAAAGTCATAACCATAAATTCATAAATAATTTAAGAAATATTGTTATAAAGGGATCCTTTCAGCTATATTTATCTACTTAATGACTGTTAAAGATTAAATTTATATTATATATATATAAATAATAATCATAAACTCATTAAAAATTAGATTTAACTCATTAATGACTGCATATGAATAGTTTACATCGATTTGCCTTTACATGTAAATGTGATTGAGATTTGAAAAATGAGATTTGATTCGGTAAACATGCAAATAGCACACAAGAACACCACTTTCTGCAAATTATACAGTTCATCTCTAAATCACGGATGCATTGCCAACGAATTCTTGGCATTTGGACAATTCGTTAGACAATTTAGGAAAAAATGCAACAAGAGACCATTAAATTCATTTGGGTTTGCTTTTTAAGACCTGGATTTATAGGGCAGGGACCTCTATTTAGTAGGCTGCACGGGGTCTTGTTCAGGGCGATGTGCCCTTTCGACATCTCCACAGGCCTATATATGCGACCTTCTGACTGCTTCAAGCCCCCTCATTGCCATTGCCATTGCCATTACCATTTAACGTTCTCTGTCTTTCTCTCAACTGGGCTTGCAAGCTTTCAAGAGTGGAGCATCAATGGCGGTTTTAGCAGTGGTATTCGTGGTTGTTCTAGGCCTCTATTTTTGCTCTGCGGCCCTATTAAGATGGAATGAGTTGAGATATAAAAGGAAAGGCTTGCCCCCTGGTACTATGGGTTGGCCTGTTTTTGGAGAGACAACTGAGTTCCTTAAACAGGGTCCTACTTTTATGAAAAACCAGCGAGCAAGGTTAGTGAAGCTCCATCAATGTTTTATCGTTCTTTTAGCTATTCTGCTTCCACGTTGCCAGTTTTTAGTGTAAAAAAACCTCCATTCCCCAAATCTTGGATTGTTATATCCTGTTTTTTCTATGATTTTGGACATGGGATTTTCTTCTTCTTCTCTCTCTCTCTCTCTCATTTTTTTTTTTGGCGACTGTTATGAAGGTATGGCAATTTTTTCAAGTCCCACATATTAGGTTGCCCGACAGTTGTGTCCATGGATCCGGAGCTTAATAGATACATTCTCATGAATGAAGCAAAAGGGCTAGTCCCTGGATACCCACAATCCATGCTTGACATTCTGGGAAAATGCAACATTGCTGCTGTTCATGGATCCACGCATAAGTATATGAGAGGAGCATTGCTTTCCCTCGTTAATCCCACTATGATCAGAGACCAATTCCTGCCCACAATTGATGAGTTCATGAGATCCCACCTCAGCAATTGGGATAATCAACTGATCGACATTCAACAAAAAACGAAAGAGGTCAGTTAAATCACTCTATATTCGTCTTTGAAGCTCCTCTGCTATAACTTACTATTGCTCTGTTTTTCCCCTGGATTCAATCAACGTTTGTTTTTTATTCTTTTTTCAGATGGCATTTCTGTCTTCCTTGAAGCAAATTGCTGGCTCTGCATCATCAACCTCGATGTCGCAGGAGTTTATGTCGGAGTTTTTTAAGCTAGTATTAGGAACTATCTCCTTGCCTATCGATCTTCCTGGCACAAATTATCGCCATGGTTTTCAGGTCCATTAGCAAGCATTTTTGTCGTCCATTTCCTTCTGATTTTTTAGCATTGAAATTCTTGGGGTGATGTACTAATTATTGCAGTGCTATAATGGGTACAGGCAAGGAAGAACATAGTCAACATCTTGAGGCGAATTATAGAAGAAAGAAGAGTTTCACAGGACAGAGAACATGACATGCTTGCTTGTCTCTTGAGAGTCGAAGAAACCAAACATAAACTAAATGATGAAGAGATCATTGATCTTATAATCACCTTTTTGTATTCAGGGTACGAGACCGTCTCGACAACTTCAATGATGGCCGTAAAGTACCTCCATGATCATCCTCAAGCTCTCAATGAATTAATAGTCAGTGAAAAAATCTCAAAATTTTAATGTTTTATTATGAAAAATGCTTGCTTGCATATCTGTAGCTTGATCTTGATTATGCAGAAAGAACACTCTGAAATCACAGCCAGGAAGAAGCCGGATGATCCAATCAACTGGGCGGACTTTAAATCCATGAGATTCACCAGAGCTGTGAGAAACTTTAGCAAAATGACCATCAATTTAAATTTCGATGAAAAGAAGTGGAGGAAATAGGATTGATCTTATCTGATTTGCTTCATGTTGCTACAAATGCAGGTAATCCTTGAAACTTCAAGGTTAGCAACCATTGTCAATGGAGTACTGAGGAAAACCACTAGAGACATGGAAATCAATGGTGAGTAGAAATTTCCACTTGATAGGAATGCTAAGCTAATTGAGACAATTATTAATCATTTTATCATACTTTCATTGTTTTAATTGCTCAAGGAGCTGCTACTAATGCAGCTAGCTATACTTTCTTAAACTTTTTTAATAATTTGATCTTCTTTTTGTGGAGCCTACTACATTTTGATCCGTACGGTACCCTCCTCCCCAACCGCCGGGGGGGGGGCCAAAAAAAAAAAAGGAAGACCCAGAACGTTTGATCATCCTTGCCCAGAAGTTCTGCTCCAAGGAATGATGCAATAATCATAAAAAATGCGTTGATAACTCTAAATAAAGGGTGTATTTACACCAACAGTATCCCCAAATATTTTTCTTCCTAAGTGGTCTTAGAGAAATACCTTCTGATAGCTTAACATCTGTTTATATTAAGAACCCACACTGTCATCAAATAATGAGTGTTTAAAACAAATAATACCAATGAGAATATTTATCCATTTCATTTTGTTTATAGTATCTTTCTATACGGTGAGCAATACATAATAGATATAAAAAATAATAATTATAAAGATATAGAAAATATTTATAGAATATATTACATATTTAAAAGCACAATATTATAGAATTTTGTAAAATATATTATTACTATATTTAATGTTTTTTCTCAAAATCAAATAGGTAAAGATAGGGGCTAGTCTAAATTTGAAAACTAGATCATCAAATCACCCCGTGTGATGAAACTTGGCAAAATAATGGTTACTATATTGGACAACTACTATTTAGCCAAGCTATCCTCAAAGGTCCCCAGGCCCTTCAGCAGGAAACATGCATCCTCATGATTTCTCTGTTCGTATTTGGTGAAAAAAAAAAAAAAACAGAACGTAATTCACTCACAAAATTTCATTTATTTCCAGGATTTGTGATTCCCAAGGGTTGGAGAATATATGTATATACTCGAGAAGTCAATTATGACCCATATATGTATCCCGACCCGTTTACCTTCAATCCATGGAGATGGATGGTTAGTGACCCTTAATTCTAATCTTGTCATCTTATCACGTTTAGAAAGTCAACACTGTGTATGAAGTTTCAATTTTATATAATCTTATTTTACATTATGCAAAATATCATAACCATTATATTGTATCTGTTTATAAATGATCATATCTTTTTTATATGGACGTAGGATAAATGTCTAGAGACCCATAACTACTTTTTGCTTTTCGGAGGTGGCACGAGGCAATGTCCAGGAAAAGAGTTGGGAATAGCCGAGATTTCTACGTTTCTTCATTATTTTGTGACTAGATATAGGTAAGAACGAGCAACTTTGTGTTTTAAGTAGCGGGCATCATTTCTAGAGCTCTTTAGTGATTTGTTTTCTCTTTAGTGATTTGTTTTCTTTGTAAATTTTGCGTTGCAGATGGGAAGAAGTCGGGGGAGATGAGTTGGTAAAGTTTCCTCGGGTCGAGGCACCCAACGGACTGCGCCTCCGCATCTTGAGTTGCTAACAAAACGGCCTTTTGTAGTGTAAAAAAAGCACAGCATAACAAAAAGGGAAAAGTATATAATGTTAGATGATATTAGCATATTATTATAAGTTACAATGAAATACAGGATTTCAATTATTTCTTTCTTTCGCTCCATCGTTCTCGGTGTTATCTACGCATCCAAGTCATCTGCATCCAGTTTTGTGCCTTGCCTGTCTTACATTTCAAGAGGAAGAGTAGTAGAAGCAATAGCGGAGCAAAATGGGAAATTTTGATGTTTTTATGACAGCTGCAGTTTGCAAAGAAGATTTCAGTCTGAACTGTGATGCTACTCTAAGGTGAGTTTCGGCCTGGAACAGAGATGACTCAAGACGAGCTTGATTTGCACCGATGGTAATTGGACACTTCACACTACAAACAAAATTGTGAAAGAATAGACGAAGGGGCCAAGCTGTTAAAAAAAAAACTAGACCAGAAGATAAAGCAATCAAAGAGCTTTTTCATTTAGGTTTGTCGTTGATGGAGATTCGTTGTATAGATTGGAAATGAAGCTAGAAATCTCTAAATCTGAGAAAAAGGCTCGGTTTAAGTTTACCAATCAAGAACAAATTTTTTTTTTTTTTTCCAGGATGAATACGTAGTTTCAATAATATTTGCGATTTAATTTAAGTTTGAATGAGTGTCATTAATTTTAAACTCTCTAATTAGTGCTCATATTTATAGGGATGTTGGGGGGAGCCGTTAGGCCATACTGTAGGATTTATGGGCTCCGTATCCTAAGCACCGAGTGGTGGCATGATTTTTGGTGTTTCCTTTTGGACCGTGAAGATACCCAAATAGGGCGCGCCCATTGGTTTGCCTTTTTGGTGTTTCCTTCGGCACTATCTGCGGTCTGCTGGCAGGCCAAGTATGCAGTGCCTCCTCTTGGCTGATGATGGGGGGTCCTGCTGGCTTAGCGGGGGCCATGCCAGTCATCCTACTATGGGCCTATTTTGACATCTTCTCGTCAGTCTTAGACTAAGATTCGTTGTCAAATAAATCTTAACCGAGTCGATCAAATATCTTTAAGTGGGGTTGAAGGTGGTGTGCTCCATTAGCCGTTGCTTTCGTCCGAGGCATCATGAGACCCAACAAATTGCTTATTATGAGGATAGAGGATCTTCATATTTCGTTTCTTCCCTGATTTAAGCGAAGCTTCAAGCAACATTTAATTTGCAAGTTGCATAAAGTGCTCTAACGAGGACAGAACACAACAGTAATTGCCAAAACTAGCAATGTGAGAGAATATAATCATTCTTTGATATTTGTCATTCGACGCTCAAATCGGATATCTTTTCAATATAATAAAAATATGCGAGGTTGTAAGAGAATATACAGACGCATGTTTCTGGGGATTAAGTATTTGGTGCACTTGACAGGGGGCGATTTGAAGGTTCGCCTAACTGATGAGCGGTTTAAAGTGCACCCAACAGGGGGCGGTTTAGAAATGTGCTTGACGTGAAGCGATTTGAGAGAGGAAGAGAAATCGCACTGAGAGTCTATGCCTCGAGAGTGTTAGGGAGCTCATTGTCTTTTTGCAGAATCATAGATGTAAATCGCCCTTCATCTCCATCGCTTCCTCTCTTCTGGTTTCTCTGTGTGTTTTG
>JAOVVI020002023.1:0-22211 GCA_028571085.2 Nepenthes alata
GCCTCTGGATAGGGAGCATCCATCGGGTCGGGATGCTCAGGAGAGTTACGGTTTGTGTGTGCCTGGTTTTTTCCTATGTAGTACTATCAATAAGTTTATTGAGAGGCACACGAGAGGAATTAGGAAAAGTCTCCCTAAGATCCATTATAAGCCTTTGAATTAGATAGTCGTGAGGAAGGTTGTCATTTTTCTCACTCACAAAGACCAAAATCATATGTAAGCATAGGTGAGAAAGGAGATTAATCGACCTCCCCTGAAGGAGAGCATATACAAATAGGGCCTTGTCAAGTGAGAGGGAGGTGTAGTGTGTCGTAGAAAAAAATATTAATTAGCATAATCGAGCACATTATAAGCCTCCAAGGAGTGAGATACTTAGTTTTAAAGGATTTATCATGCAACATCGCACAATGGCATGTTGTTGAAGGAGTAAAGGTAGTTGGGATAGGGCACTTGTGGAATATTAAGAGTGCTTGATATCATATCCGGAGTGATCCAAAGGATGCTCTCCCGCAAGAAAGTAGAAAAAGAGTTGGACGCCTTATCAATATCATGAATATTAGGATAAAACTCTTGGACAATGAGGGTAGAGGGAGAAATGAGGTTAGTAAGGACTGGTTCCTAGTGTCGGTTAACTAAAACATACAAAATAGATCAAGTGAGAGAGACGAGGTCTACTTTTCGTTCTAAGGTGAGCTGATTGTGTGTCATCTATTTGTAGAAGAGATCTTCCGCAACGCCATTGATGATTCGGTCTGATGCCAAGGATCTTCACTTCATGGACGTTTGTTGTTAGTTTTCTTAGACGAAGCCATCTGTAAACATTATGGGCTGAGTTGCTCGTAAGAAATACAAATTTGATACAATCATGTACGGAAGATGAAGAACCAAACACAAACCCACCACAGGAAGAGTGCACGAAGGAAGATCTTTAGATCTAAGTAAGAGAGACGTAGATTTGAAAGTGGGAATGGCTAAAACGTGGGTGAGTGCCACACCGGACCACTCGAAACAAAACACCTTGGAAAAGTTTAGATCTATAACCAAATCTACAAATAACAACAAAGCTCAACAAGATTTGGACTCATCTAAGATAGATCTCACGAGATGAGAGGATAAAACTTCAACTATGGTAGAGCTTAGCCATCACCATGGATGAAGACCCAAACGCTTGAAGGGGAGCAGAGGATATGAAAACATTCCTTAGATTTTTCCTTGGATTTGAGAAAAAAATGAGTAGATCTTATAGATTGAAGATAGAGAAAGTGTGAAGAGAGAGGTGAGAGGAAATGTGAAGAAGGTGGAAAACTTATGAACGGTGCCCAGACATCGCAAGAGGATAACGGGCATTGTAGATAGCAAACAAACACACATCATGTGCTCCAGGGAAATGAAGTTGTGCATGAGCATGAGAGAGGTATGTTTTAGACGTGCACAATCTAGACAAATTGAGCACGAACGACAGAGAGGTACGTATCAAGCGTGTTGGCTTTAGACAAAATACACTTGAGCGCATGGGAGGCACCAATCAAGTACAAGTGCACAAAGCAATAGGCATGCCAAAGGTGTTGGAGGGCACATGTGCGATATACTAGTGTGGGTCAGGCACAAATTTTTTTTTAAATAATACATATAATATTGAGGGTCATTATACGGACAATGCAGCTTTTGGGATGCAAGATCACTCTATTTAATCCACACATTTTTTCCTAAATTAGCCTTCTTGATCAATTTCATTACTAGTTCATTTAGATTATGATATGATCGATGAAATCTTTCATCTTTGTACGTTGTTTGTGGTCACATAGAAATTGTCTTATGACAATAAGGACGAATATGCCTAATTTATCTGCAACCTTGGTAGGTAGGTACAAAGTTCAAGAGGGGGTTTGCTTTATTAGTTTGACTCATCATTTGATTTGCAAAGCAGTATCTCTTGTCTTCCTCCTTAGAGTCTGGTCATTAGGGACATTTGTCTTTTCAAAACGTTTTGACCCCAGTTTGATGGGAGTAGATGAATTGATATTCCTTTTAGGAAAAGAGGTGGTTGGAACAAAGACAATTTTTGATTTACCATTTGTTTTAAATACATTTTCAATAAATCCTAAGCTCTTTTTATTTCTAGCCACCTTCCTTAGGCCTAACATGTGATCTAGTTTCTTGGTACCAATCGAGAATTGTTTTAGATATTTTTTCTTGCATTTTCAAGATTCGTTTCAAGGGTCTCAATTTTTTCGTTTAATGAATTATTTGAATTCTCAAGTTCGTGAATTTTAAGATCTAATTTGGTTCTAATAACTACTTTATCCTTTTCAGCTTCTACTAATTTGTGAAGAGACTTGTTTGTTTTCTTGACTTTTAGATACTCTCTAAACAGCTTATTATAAGCCTCAAAAGGTCACAAAACTTATTGTCTAACTCGTTTTCAGAGTTATCAGTTTAATCTAATTTTTATTCTAGATCCTCATCATGGCTATTTATAGTGGTCATGATGGCCATATAATTAACCTCGCCTTCTTCTATACATCTTTCATTTTCCTCGTCTTCATCATTGCAAAGAGTAACATTAATAGTGTGTCTTCGTTAATGTTTAAAATTTGGGCATTCAATACGAATATGCCCAACACCTCGACATTCGTGACATTGCACTCATGTTTTTTTGGTTTTTACTTCTTTGATTTCTTGCTTATCCCTCTTGTCACTCTTGGGGGTATTGAGTTCCTTTTTTGTTTTTTAGAAGGATTTTTGTTCTTTAAAAATTTTTTGAGATTTTTTATGGAAAGAGCGAAGTCTTCATCGCTAGGGGATTTTTCATTGTATTCATTTTCTATTTCTTTGATAGATTTTAGGGCAATAGATCTACTTTTCTTTAATTGGGGTAATGAGTATTCCTGTGTTTGTAATGATCTACTAAGTTCATTTTTTTAATTTGTCAACATCCTTATTTTCTTATGCTGTTGCGACTGTAGGTTTAAATCGTTTAGAAAATGATCTTAAGACTTTGTGAATGATCCTATTTTTCGGAGTTCTTTTACCAAGGTTGAATGTGGAGTTTACATTATGATTTAGCTTGGCATAGAATCAATCAAAGATCTCATCTTTTTTCATCCTAATTTTTTTAAATCTAGTGGTAAGCATTTGTAATATTGAGTTCTTTACCAATTTAGTTCATGAGTGATTTTGAGTATATCTCATGCATCTTTAGAGGTTTTGTGCATGAAAATACTTTTGAATTCCTCCTGGGAAACAACGATGAAAATAGCATGTAACTCCTTATTGTTCCAGTTGTACACATTAAGTTCCTCTTTAATCCATAAAGATAGGACTTTAGATTCATCACTAGTTATACTCCCAGCCTATATCCACCTGGATTGAGTACTACCGTAGACTTATTGATCTATTGATTTTAGAAGGGCTCTTATGCAGACTTTCCAAAATGTGTAGTTGCTCTCATTAAAATAGGGAGGAACATATAAGGATTGACTAGTATGTATCTAGATAAGGGTTGAGAATTGAAGTGAGTCTTTGATACCAATTAAAAAAGACTAAGGGCATCCTTAATCTTGAAACATATAAACCCTTTTTAAAATCACGGAAGTAAAATAAATTAGAATATACGACACATAAATTATATTTAGGTCTAGATGTAAATCGTAATAATATATACAGTAAATAGTAGCACTAATATAGATGTGAAGAATAAGAAAATTAATATATAGATTTTTGGTGATAAGGAAAAATCTCGATAACCAACAGTTATTAAGTAAAACTCTCTAAATTTTTACAACCAGTAAAAGCAATACACAAAGAAATTCAACATACAATTTGGGTGATATAAACACACTAAATCTTAATTGACTTCCGATTTATGACCCCTACTAAGAAGCTCATTAGATTTACTCTAAGCAGTGGAACCGGATATCTTTTGGTCTTCTTATTAATTATGTTTCATTTGCCATAGAATTTTCTCACGCCATTGGATCCCAATATTTACGCCACCAACGTCTCCACAAAGATTTATAGGTTGGAACAAGTGTGTAAAACAACATAGAACAATGGATAAATATGAGAAGAGAAAATCTTGCAATAAATCAAAAGAGTAAATATTTAGTTTTCTAAAATGGAAGCTATTCACATTTATTAATGAGAGATTTTAGAGATATGACTGTTTTCTTTGTTTTTCCGTGTCTCATAAGTATTTAAAAGAGAACTATTTATAGAGAATGTTGGAAATTAGGTCAAAAACACGTGGTCGTTTAGAAAGCAGAGCCCCAACACATGTGCGTCGAATAGGCATGCTTTAGGGTGTGGAATCTTTAGCAAGAGGTCCGCTCCCCGATGCACGTACACCTCTCAAGTGTGAGCAATTTATAGAAACGACACTTATGTGTGTGTCGGGCGTATTTCGGGGGTGAGCATTTTGGACCGACTACGCACATACGCGGCACAAGCTCATATCATGTGTGAGTATTCTGGACAAAATACGTATGTGCACATGTCAAGCATGGATACTGAAAAATGGCGCATTTGCGAGCAATTAGCGTGTATTAGGTGTTAGTCTGCACCGATGTTTAAGAATGTTTATCCGTTATACCTAAACATGGAATATGCTAATACAAAATATTCCTAATATCTTCCATCACCCCTTTCGTTGGTAATGTGAACAGGATTTGCAGGCTGAAACATGAGGAAACAGGTTCTTTGCTGACTGAGCTAAGCCCTTTTCTTTTCCCGGTCAAACTAAAAAAAACGAAGAATGATTTACAATGTTGTAGTTCTATTCAACCTTCAGGCCCTACACATGGTAAACCAAAGGGTTCTATTGGAAATTCGGAGCTGTTAAAAAGAATAGAAAATAATTAAGGCATTGTTGATAATTGCAGGAAGCATTTGTACTGTATAATTGTTTTACTAGTCTAAAAAGGGTAAGAGATTTTAGGAAGATGATGTTGTAGCTCTTTTATGGTTTTGACAATAACATTTGTACCATATATTTGTTTTTACTAGTCTACAAAGGGAAATAGATTGTAGGAAGATGATGTTGTAGCTCTTTTATGGTTTCAAATTGTAAAAACATGTTTTTGATCAGCAGTAGTCAAATAGAGATTCTTGTTACACCTAATTCTAGCTGATGAGACATTTGCTTCAAATATTTATACGGTGTAAGTTTCTTTCTTTTTGAATTGTTTGTTATAAGTTCCTGCAAATTCCTATAGCTTGCTGGTTTTATTCTTATCAGGAAAATGTTGGGAGATACGAAATTGATGCTGGAGGTTGTAAGACAGTGTACCTTTCAGAGTATGTGATTATTTTCTTGAAGTTGAAATTTCGCAATTTGCTCGATGCTTTGGTTTCTAATGATGTTCCTAAATGTGATTCGGATATGATCAGCCTTTACGTGTATGCCGAATGTGAAGGCAATTGGATGGTTTGTTGATCAAAAGATCTTACCTTGGAAATCTTCAGTTATTCTTCAAATTAGTGCTTATGGATAAGCATGAGTTTCATGATAATATGGATGCATAGATGTAAATTTTGTATGGATTGAAACAAATTGAAGTGACCGAAAATTCAATGAGGGTTTGGTTTGTCCAAACATGCACATCCTATGTGCAGGATTTTGGTTTCTTGATGCAGTCTTGGTTATTGAACTAGATTTTGAAAAATATTTTGGAAGTACTTTCAGTAGATAGAATTGCAGACAATGGTTTGCGATGTAGTAATAGTAGTTAAAATAGGTAAGTAGGAATCAAGGAGGGTTCGATGATTAGGTAACAATGATTTCTATAGCATGTTCCAGACTATTCAAATTAAAAGATCTTAACTCTGGAAAGTCAATCCTCATTCCTCACCTTTGTTTGGTAATTATTTTGAACGTAATTATGCAGTTCAAATATATTGAAGCATGTGTTTGAAGGAAATATAATTGATGTTCTCATTTTGAAAATGAGGAAATATTTCAGGATGTCACAAAATAAAACATCCAAACATGGAATAATGAGCAAACAAAGCAGGATTGAGTGAATCATTTTGTATATGTTAATATGAGGAACTTAGTCTTCTTCATGGAGAAAAGCAGATGCTTCATAGTTCAGATATACTTGCAGATCATTTGTACGGGAAATTTATGATGGGCAGCTTTTCATAAAGTTGAAGAAGGGCTTTAATTTTCCTGCAATGGATCCATGGGTGGGTCTTTCATTTGTTTTTACTTATCTTGTTTGCTTCCATTGATTATGTGTAATCAGTTCACTCTTTTGGGTTCTTTTTTGCTTTTTTTTCCTTTTTCTTTCTTCTTGATTTTGTTGTGTGGCTGTGGTTTTTTAATCTGTTTACCATTTTTAATTCGAGTTTGCTTGCAGGGAACAAGTGATCCATATGTGGTCATGCAATTGGGCGGTCAAGTTGTCAAAAGCAAAGTTAAGTGGGGGTAAGTGACTTGTCGTTGCTATTATAGCTCTATATTCTCAGTGGTAAAAGTTTTAGGTGGATCAGGACTTTTGTTTTTAGAAGTTGTCACAACAATCATTAGGTTATATGACTGTAAGTATTGAAATAACTGGAGCTTGCTTCCTGTCTTAAGTTTGCCATTCTCCCTTCCTTTTCTTATAAACCTCAAACTGGATGTAAGCGTCAATGTTACATAGTTTGTCTATTTTTTTTTCTTGTGTTGATTCTTGATACCCTTTGTCAAGGATTTAGTGTGATATTGAAATTATGTCTTTTTGTGGACTGATTTGTTGATTTTAATATCAATGCTCGTGTTAACAGGATATGATATGATGGACTGTGACCATGTTCTTTTGTCTTATCCATTCTCCCTTCTCTTCATAGAATGTAGGCTCTCACTTCAACTAATTATGGTTTGCAATACTCATAGTAAAAATGCTTGGATGCTCTATTTGTTACCTAGAATGTTTGGATGCATATTTATCCATAGGAGGGGTGGAGATAGCTACTCTGCTCCACTAGCATGGTTAGATGATCTGTTTGATAATAGCTGTTTTGTTGTCTATCTATGTATTACCTGAAGCGTGAGTTGAAAATCAACCTGAAGAATGTGATTCCTACAATCTGAATGGAAGAACATGTAATATAAACTGTTTGAAGTATCAGGTCAACTAGCCAATGGAAACCTGGTTGACCGTGGGCCAGCCCTTTTGGTCGAGAAATATGTTTTTTTTTTAAGTTTTGATGCTTAATGGAATTGTATTGTGACTTCTTTCATAATGTGTCTTTTTGTGCAACCTACATGACTTCTGACTACAGCATATTCATGGAAATTTGCATTCTTTGGCTTCTAGCTTACTCTCGATAGATTTTAATGATATATTAATATCAAAGAGCTGGTTATTAATATAAAACGTATTGCACAAATACAGGACAAAGCATCCTACATGGAATGAGGAGCTCACTTTTAATATCAAACAACCTCCTGCTGAAGATCTTCAGGTCAAAACATATTTGGTGGATGTTTGACTATTATCTTCTGGATAATTTATTAAGGAATATATATATTTTTCTTGCTCCGTGTATGTTGTTATGCTATATCTCCATAACTGCCTAGCATCTGACTTATGGAAGTCGCTCTACAACTAATTGAACTTTGTGCATGTCTGGTGAGAAATGGTTTTGTGACGTCCCACGTCCTTATTTACACTTAATAAAACGTCATACTACAAATAAGTCCATAAATATATTCTTTTTATATACATGATATATAAAATGCCATATCAAGTGGCTTTAACCCCGTATGACCTGAATACGGCGTCGGATCCTATAGAGATGCTACTAAGACCCAAAAATTATTTTCATACAATTCTGCAGAAACACTAATAATATTCATAATAATTTGCAGAAACATGACTAAATGATCAACACCAAATATCAATATGGTAAATACATATATTTATTTAATACAAGACAGAGTACAAACTTTTTCTAATATATTACATTTCATTAATATTTGATCCTAAACATCTTTTGACTTCATTCCTGATTTACCCGATATCAAAACGTGTCCTATATCTAAAGGGTTAGGAAAATAGCAAGTGAGTGGGCTAAATGTTCAATAAGGTACAAATAAAACAAAGACATGTACATTTGTACTTAAAATAAACATATAAATCAGAGGAGTGAGAATATGCATGAACTTTTGATTCTTCTTTTCTAATTCTTAATTCTCATTTGTTCTTTTAATATCTATCTTTAGGGACTAGGGCTAGTAGGCATTACCAGTTAAAGGAGCGGTTGATCGATGTCTTGATTATGTTACTGCACACAATTAAAGCCAAAATCACGTAACACAGCGATACTTTCTCCCTTATTTTCATCCCGAAGACAGGATGGTACTACCTATTATCTCTTGACAGACGGGACTGAAATCGCCTCAACGATACTGAACTGATAAACTGAACTGAATTATTAGACACCGATCTTCCACCATAATATACTAAGGCATGCTAAGGCATATTACTTACTATAATACGTAGTTAGGATAATTCTTGAGTTTTTCACTATAATATGTATACCATGTCAGAGAATATTATCCGTTGAGATAATTCTTTAGTCAAATTTCATACTTATTCTCAAAACTAGAAAACTTCTTCATAGAAACTTTTATCTTGTTCTTCATGCTTCTTTACATAATTCTCTCCATTTCAGGAGAAAATGTTTATCATTCTTTGAATCTTATGAAACTTCTATAACATCTTTTCTTGAACATAAGACCATACCATATGGTAATAAATAATAGAAATTAATGCAATGGCCATGCAATGTTCCAAGGTAAATTTCCATAATATCAAAACAGGCAATCAAAATTTGATAATTAATAACAAACCATAAATTGTAATAGAAATCAATGCATTGCCCATTTTAGCGGCTCTAACCTTAATTTCTTATATATATATATATATATTAAAATATAGTTTTAACATGTGATATATTCTGCTGATTCTACTGTTGACTCAATACTTAATTCCAAGGTTAACTCGGCTATTTCATTTAGTCAATTTTTAGTACAATTTCTTAGGGACTCAGTTTCCGGTTCGGGGTCAAATTAAAGGTTGATATGTGGGTTGGTCCAACTTAATCTTTCTACACTTATAAACTAGCTTGATAATCTGGTTCACTAAAATGCTAGCCGGTCCATTCAACTAGCTCGGGGCTTGGTTCGGGGTCTAATTAAAGGTTAATCCATGGGTCGGTCCAACTTAAACTTTCTACACTTATAAACTAGCTTGATAATCTGGTTCGTTGAAATGCTAGCCGGTCCATTCAACTGGCTCGAGGCTCGGTTCGGGTCTTAAATTTTACTGAAATATTTTATTATTTTTTTATATTATCTTAATAAATATTTGGGTACCAATTTATCTGGTTTAAAAGCCGAGACGGACCGGTTCATGGCCCTAATTCCAGCATGTGCCGGAAGGCTAATGGAAGGACTTGGCAGCTTCGGGGGCCGGTTCAACATTATTCCGAAGGTGTTTTTGGACATAATTTTGTAGGGGGACATCTTAACCTTGGTATTTGATAATTTGGTCGGGCCGGGTGCTAGTTCAACCGGTTCAGGGGCAGGTAGATTTATTTCTTCAAGCTGCCAGGTTCAACATTAAACTTGTTGAACCCAGTTTGGTCTGGTTTAGGAGGCCAGTTCAGTACTTATCCCAGGGAGTTGGAGGTGGCCGTTTTACTGGTAACAAGTTTTGTCTTAGTAGATCATACATTGGCCGGGTTGGCTGCGGGTTTATCCGAATTGGGTCCGTTTCAGTCTCTCTTTTCCAACCTGCCAATTTAACATCAGCAAGGGTACTTAGGGACTTGTTCTGCTATTTCCGATTTTATGGCCAACTCAAGACCCTTTTTTGGTTGGTTCAAGGAATCCTATTACAGTTAAAAGACTTATGTTTAAGTTTATGTTCGGTTCTTGGCCGGTTCAAGTTAATTTCTTAGCTGGTTCGGGTCATAATTTACAAACAGGCATTCTGCTTTAGTATTTCCTGATACAACCGATTCTGGTTGCAGTTTTGGCAACCCGTTCATGATCAACTCGGGGTCAAATTTTACAGGGTGACACTTGAACATTATCTTAAAGCACTTAAGTTTATATCATGGCCGGCTTGGCCAATTTGGAGCCTGGTTCGGACTCGGTTTAGAGGCTGATTACCAACTGCATCCTGATGCAGTTTAGCAAGACCTCTTGCTATTCATGGACCCGGTTTACTGACCGGTCCAGCTCATTTTCATGAGCCATTTGGTCACAATATAGGTAAGATATTAAGCTAGTTGTATACCAAATTTGGGCCGGTTTGGTGATTATTTGGTCACTGGTTCAGCCGAATTTCAGAAACTGTGCGACTGCAGTTTTGGGACTCCAGCTTCAGCCGATTATATTCCATGCTAAATTGATAGTATGATCAAATTTATGAGACAAACTAAGTATTAGAACAATAATACTTAGAAGAATTAACAATAAACAATACCAAGAGAAGAAAGGGATCAAGTACACTTGCCAATTTTTCAGCTAAATTCCCTTACTGTTTTCAGTTCACCTTCTTCTGCCTTCTGAATCAGTTCTGTTTCTCTCTCTGCTTTCTGATTTTTCTTTTTGTTCTTACCCGGCTTTTCTCTCCTTTATCTTACTTATTCTCTTTATTAAAGTGTTGAGTCATCCTCAAATTAATTTGGGGATGCCACTTGCCCCTTATTGGTGGAAAATTCTCGGTTAATCTCCATGCTGAATCAGCTTCAGCATGGCTGATTTGAGGGCTTCCTTTTGTGCCACTTTATTTTTTTTCTTATGGGAGCTTCTTTTTACATGTGTTTGGTCCTTTAATTTGCTACGTGTTTCCTCTCTTTCCATGCCAAAATTCACCCCTTAATTAATCTATTTAATTGGTAAACTAATTAGGATATGTTTGGTGTGCTGAAATCAGCATTGCTGATTTCTTTGGCTGATGTCGTAACCCTTTTCCCCTCTTTTCTCTATATTTTTTATTAAGTGCTGTGGTGTGTGTGGGACCTTATGTCATATGTGTGTATTAATTTACTTGAAAAATTTAGGAATTGGATTGAGAAATTGGGCTGCTTCGCTGATATGGGCTGCCGTGGACTCCTTTTATTTGCTGAATTTGGTTTCTACTTTGTGCTGTAGCAAATTACATGCTGAAATCCTAGAATTTAGCTAAGTATAAGGCTCCCTTGTGTGTGTTTGTGGGTTGGAATATATTAATTTTTATTTGATTAACTTAATTTATATTATATTTGGTCAATCGATCCAGGTTTGGTAATTAATCGGGTCTAATTTCGGTAATCGTTTCTTCTTGTAGTCAACCGAAATTTATTTAATTACTCATCGATTGAGAATTTATTAACCGAATTGGTTCCCTATTGTTGGTTCTATATTTAATTAACCAAGATTGAAGTCAATTTCATCAATTAAATTTTTATGGCATTTCAGGGTGAGTTCCTGACTTTTTACTATTCATTGATCTTAATTTTTCATATATTAATTTAGCTCACCGAATTATGAGTTTTGAAATCTTAATCCGTACATGATGAACATCATTTTGCAATTCACTGGTTTTCGGGGATTGGGAAATGATGTTATGTAATTCCATCTTATGCCTAAAGGCTGAAGGAGCCATGGATGTGTGGGTTGCTGTCATTATGGCAGGGTTTGCCACATGGAAACTGACAGCATAGTAATTTTGAATCCATTATTGAAAACTTCTTAAACAGCAACCCAATAAATTCTTCCCTATAACATATCATTTGCACATCTAGCTTCATAAATGTCTTGTAACCTATGATGGCTTTCCCTCTTTTGTTGGGAATGCCCATACATTAAGGTGATACAGCCATGAGGAGAAAATGCATCACTTACTTGATGATCATTCAAAACCTGTAATCTGTGATGGCCTTGATAGGTTAATATTGGGCAGTCCATGGATGTAGCTGATTGCTGTATACATGGTAAATCAAAGGCATTGGTATGTACCCCTTGTGAAAACACTTGATATGCATGCTAGAGCCTTCTGTATACTCATAAAAATCTTGAACTGAATTAATGACATTTTGAGTAGAGTAAGAATTGGTAAACTGAAGTAATGCTTGGATTGTTGTGGCATGAGTTTGGGATTGGATGGCGATGATGTTGCCCAAAGGATCAAAGGCATTGTGTAAAACTGCTTGAGCTGTGTGCAGTGAAATAGTACTGAATTCAGCAAGGAAAACACATGTTATCATCTGTAATTTCTGCACACTAGTATTCATGTTGAATATTGAGATTTTGAGGCATATTCTGATTGGGGAATTCAAATTGCTGGCTGGTGCTCTTTCTTGATTCTATTATGGTAGACAGATATTGTAAAAGGAGTTGCAGACATCTGATTTGTTTGCTGCTGAATTCAAGAGCAGGATAAAATTTTCAAGAATTGCAGAAAATTCAGTAAATCAGTACCCAGAATTCTGAATCAAGCATCATGCATCCAGTCTAGATCAGTGTAATGCTGCTGAAAACCAGAATCATTGTGGGGACTAGAGACTTAGGATATTATAGAACCAGTATTTGCAAAAACTGAAATCTGACATGTATAGCAAAATCACTAGGGCATTTGTGTTATCAAAAGGAAATGAACAAAATTAGGAGATTAAGGAGAGAAAATTGAAAGCACACAAAACAGAAATAGAGGGTGAGCCTAAGCTGATCCAAAGATGCAACCAAGTCTCAAATCTTGTTGTCATCACATTCAGTGCAATACATGTCATTGCATACAACCAAGGGTTATTTATTGCCATACTAACGAATCCAATGCTCATTCTCTGCCATACATTTTCTAACTACTAATGTTTGGCTACTAATAACTTGCTAATTATCCTAACAGCTACTAAATAGCTTCTAACCGATTAATAGAACATATAAACTGTTAATGCATCCTTGCTGTTTTAAAATATTCCCTTTGATGAATGGCTTCTTTCTTAAATATTATTACATGACACTATAGAACGACAACTTTGTGTCCCCCTCAATGGCCAGGGTGTCGCCTTTTGGGGTCAGGGTCCCACCTAGGGGACCAATGAATAGCTCTTTCAGACATGAGATCTCATTGTGTAGACGTTGGGTTTCGTTTCCTGAGTGTCAATTTATGTCCTCGTATGAACAGAATAAATATAAAAGTTTTAGGGAAGTCTTTTAGTCTACGTTTCCCACGAATGATGTCAGTGATGCGTACCTTGATTTTGGATTCAATTCATACGACTTTCAACCTGCATATAGCAAACCATGGATCCTAAAATCTGTATCTTTCATAGCACAAGGACAACCAAAGCATGAAAAAGGACCTAATGGATTTCCCTCGAGGTATCCTGTGCCTGTGCTATAGGTGAGTGTAACAATTGTGTTGATTGACTTAGGGAGCTGAACAGAGTTACTTATTGGGAGGTTACAAGGCAGTTGTTGGAAGTCTGTCCTCATTAAGACAATAAATGCCTGCTCAAGGATCAGTTTGTAACCCTCATTTCCATTGATGCTGAAATGACAAACGTGGGAGAGGTAATGCCTGAGGCAGGTTGCTGATGTAAGTGCCCCTTTAAACCAGAGTCTCTCTTGAAGATATAGGAATTAAAGAACACTATGACAAGCAAGTTAGTGAACACAATATAGAGAATGCAAAGTTGAGGGACAATAGATTAGATGCTCACCTTGTTCAAGTGAGAGTTCTGCCTAGAACTTCCTTAACCTGCAGATCTCTGCCCCAGTCTCTGAAAGGGTCCAATATCCTCTCTTCTAATGTCTCTTAAAAAGCAACCCTTCTTTTGGGGGGCCAAAGTCCTCTTTTATAGTGTGTGAAGGAGAGGAGTTAGAACCTAGCATCGTGTTCTAATAAGCTGACTATGGAACGATGACAGTAGAAAATTGATTTTTTTAACCACCTATCCATGCTTTTAGCCCTTTTTAATCTTTGACTAAAATCCACCTTTTCTTGACATGACTCACCATTCACCTTTAAGGAAACTATTGTGCCTTCATCCTTTTCTCACCCTTTTTGATATTGTTATGGCGATCAACATTTTGAAGATATGGTTTATTTTTTCTTCTTAGGAGCTATGTTAGCTTGTTAGAGATTTTTTGGTCATCATTAAGGCAATTCTATTTTGTGGCATGGCCTCGGCTAACGTGTTTATGACCATCAAGCGATCTAGCATGCTTCTAGGAGCTCGATCACTTTTGTTAAAAGCTCGGATGAGCATGGGGCTCGGCTGACTTGGCCCGAAGCTCAACCAGCTCGTTTCGAAACTGGGACATCTCTGTTAAGACTTTGCTTATCTCATGAGGTGGCTTGTTCCTCCTCATGGGCAATTCATTGCCCATACGTGATTTGCCCTGGGTTAGGTTCTGGTACACCCGTTTCATTTTGGCCCAATCGATAGTTGATGATTAACTTTTCCATTATTCACCTGCTCTGCATTATTATTATTAACCGTGTGAAATATCATTAACATTTCTCATCTTTTAATTATATTCTAAACTTTTATTTTATTCCAATTATATTTTCTACCTTTTGCTTTAATATAAGTTTTATTCTATGGGAAAAAATAGATTTGATGTAAAAAAAAAGGCTCTAAATTTGACATTTATTTTCAACTTAAAAACATTAAGATTTTTTTCTTTTGCATCACCTGTGCATAAAATGCATCGATTTCCCCTTTTTCTTCGCCGGGGGGAGGGGGGGATAGAATAGAACTCAAAAAAATTGATGTTAGGAATAGAATTGGGGAAAAAAAGAAAAAAAAATGTGAATATTTTTTGTATTATTCCCGAAGTATTATTAGTGCTATTGTTTCTGTCATGGTATGCATCTCTGGTTTGTTTTGATGGAACACTTTGTTCGCTTAAATTGAGATATTTGGTGTTTTTTTTATTTTACTTCTTGGTTCTTTCCCTTTGTTTTAGATGTTTGATGTTTGAGATTTGAGTTTGACTTATCATTTTATCATTTAAATTTAGCTTATCTTGTTCATTTTTGGGACCTTAGTTTAGTCTCTTAGAAACTCTGAGCAAGGTTGATGAATTCCTTGCTTTCATCATCCACTTGTGATTTAGAATTTTTGTTCATGTACATGGTATGAATTTCATATGTTTTGAGGAAGGAAAACTCAATTTATTATCCAATACAGGCTGAGAAGATAGCATCAAGGATGATATACGAAGATAGAATGAGGGGATCAATTGATCAGGTATAAGTGGCTTTCATTTTTTAACTTTGTTGGATAATCTTTGTTTAGTAATAAGGGCAAGGAGCTTTCCTTGCTTTTTGTTGACGTTTGATGTGATATATTTGTCTTAGTCTGTACTGAACTTATTTGTTGGGTAAGTAAATCTTGAGTGCTTTATGGGCAATAATCAATTTGAGTTATTTGATAATTTACAGGCAGTTTATCCTAGCCATTATTTTTTGAGGGTCTTCGTAGAATGGATTTCTTCAGAATAATACTTGTTCAACTTTGAAGGAAATCAACAATAAGATTGTTATATTTTAAGATGAAGGCCAATGTTCAAGCTATGGAAATGATTTCTTGGTAATGCACTTAAAATTAAGGCTACCGGCTACCTACGTTTGATCTTCCTCAAACACTATGACAAGAGAGCCTTGTATATTACACGCCCTTTTATTACTCTTCAAAAAGGGAAAAAGAATAAAAGAAGAGGGAGAAAAAAATTCTTACTACCAGTTTTGATATTATCAGTATATTTGGTGTTTGAATATTCTGTTGCACCTTTGGGATTCAAAAATGAGATATTTCAAACTTTCATATAAGTGCGGACTTCACATAAGAAAGAAACCCAAATAAAAACAAAGTAAGAGAGATTCGGTGGTGGTTGAGTTTTGATGTTGGGAGTATTACTTATACTTCATCATTGTTGGTATTTATATGGGACACGTGCATTGATCAGGTGGAGGCTGTTATACATTTTCAAGACGACACAGAGGAACTTCAACAATGGGATCAGCAGGTAAATTTAGCTTCAGACTTACCTCGAATTGCATGAGCAAACATTCATGGAGTACATATGCAATTTTATATCATTTAAGTATCTGATTGCTGATTTCATACATAGTAAAAGCTTTATGGGTCTGAATATCCAACAATGTTTTCTCCATGCTGATCAGTTGTGCCTACCACCCCCAGCAGAGGGTAAAAGATATTAAAAATGCAGTATTTTATTTGATCCACTGCTGTTGACTGAGGAGGTAAAGGAGATCGGATGGAGAAAATGGAAATAAATAGGAAGGTAGAAGTTATGTACATACAGTGGTTTGGGCATGTTATTGAATGAGAAAAAATACCTAGATTTAATTAATTTTTAATTCTTTTAATTATTTTATTCTCTTTCATTTATTTCTTCCAATTCTATTCTTAACTTTTATTTTTTTCAACTTTAGTCTCAAATTTTATTTTAGTACCAATTTTATTTGGTATAAAAAATATACCAATGTCATCTTGTAATGTGGTTTTTTTTCTTTAAAAAAATGGGCTCTTCTTATATATATATATTTATTTATTTATAAATAAAAAGAGCTATTTTAATTAATTTTTTTTTTCAAAATGATTGTAACATTTTCTAATGCATATCAATTTTAGGTCTTTTACAAGACTTTGGAAATTATTTTATGTGGAATATATGGTATCAAAATGAAAGCGTTGAGAATAGAATTAGAAAAATAAAAGCTAGGAGTAGAATAAGAAAAACAAAAAGTGTGAGAATAAATTCGTAAAAAGTAAAAAGAGTTGAGAATTATTTTGATGATTTTTCCATGTTAAATGTTACTTATTCTTGAATTTTGCAGATTATTGGTGTTTGTCAAGCTCTTAATGATATTCTTGATGGCATGGCAAAAAAGGGTTTTTCAATTCCAGTCTAATTTTTTTGGGTTATACTGACTATGTTATTGGCCCTGCTGAGCTTTAACATGGTCGAGCTTCTTGTGCATTGATGCTGAATCAGTTTAGTTGCAAATATATATATATATATCAATTGTATTTTGCAGGGTTAGCAATGCCAGGATACTTTCCTAGGTTTTTCTCTCAATGAATTCCCCATATTGGTGATCAGTGATTAGGGATCTGTGTACTTGGTCTTTAAAATTATCTTTTCCGTCGACGATGATGGTTTTTTTTTCTCTGGTTTTTTACCTAGTTGCTTCTCGTTGCTTCTGTCGTGTCATTTAGTTTGTTAGGCTTTGACTATGCCCTTAACCATCTTGGATCCATTCCCAGCCATATGTAATTTCTGAGTGCTGCTTATGGTATGCCTTGGTATTCTATTCCTATCTTTCTGAGGGATATGGTTTCTGTACATTATTATGAAACTAAATATTTACTCCTGGCAAAATATATTATCACGACTGTGCCAGAAGAACGATGATCTAGTATATGAGGTTTGTACAGTATGGAGCCATCATCTCATTGTGTAGTTGTCTTTGCCATCGACATCTTACTCAGAATTACTAATAGAGTTCTGGTGGATGGAAATCACCAATTTCACTGAATGCAAAATGGACAACATTATTATGCTTTCATTCATGGATGAGTTTCCTTCTCTCAGTAGCTAATCATCATTCAGTTAATGCACTTAATTGTTGTGTTGATCTCTTAGCTAACTTTTCAGATCTTGCTGCATAAAATAACAAAATGCATTTTTTACTTGTGTATGGGGACTCAAGCCTTGAATAGAGTCTCAGACAAAGCTCCTGTTATAGGTTGGGTGAGTTGCTAGTCATATATACACCTTAAGGCCACAATAATCACTTCAAGACTGACATATAGACCTTAGGGTTGCGGTAATCACTTCAAGACCGACCTTTGCGGTTTACAAACCTTTGGTGGAAAGAGTGAATAGCAAAATCTCTTCATGAAAAAATAGATGGTTATCATTTTGTGGATGATTGCAACTTATTTTCTTTATTTTATCTGCTCTCCAAGCTCACTATCATTCAACATTTATTCTACCTAAAGCTGTGATCAATTAGATCAAGAGCTTCACGAGAAGATTCCCCTGACATGGTAGAGCTAATAGAAAGCATTCACCCAAAGCGGACTGGGGGGATGTATGCACACCCAAACATGAAGGCAGCCTGGGTATCAGGGACTCCGTAGCATTGAGAAAACATTTTGCCGTGCAATTGTGGAGATTTTTATTGATGAGGGTGATACTATGTGGGTTAACTTGATCAGTTGGAATCACATCTAGGACAGATGCATCTAGACAATCCTAAAGATCAGACACCATGTTAGTGCTTGGGTCAAGATTGTTATTATTGGTAATGAATCCCCTTTTCTTTGGGAATAAAATAGGCACCGTCTAGGGTACTTGCTTGAGAGATTTGCAAGGTAGATTACCACTCTTACAAGAATTCCACTGGAGGCTAATGTGAGTTCCAACATCTTTCGATCACCAAAGAATTGGCCCTAGGACATTCACCAGATATATCAATTTCATTAAAGGAAATATCCCACATTATCTACCTAACCTATCAGATAAGGATATCACTCAATGGGCAATCTCCTCTCATGGAGCTTTCATTTTAAAGTCTCCCTAGATGATGTTATTTCAACTTGGACATGACCGATTCATTAGGAACAAGTTGATGTGGCATGCTCAAAGTATCTTGTCCCATGCAATCATTCTTTAGTTAGCCATTTAGGAAAAAAAGGTTAAATATGAAGAATCGTACTTCAAATTCACACATCAGGTTAAAAAATCACCTTCTATGCTAGGGAGGATGAATTTTACCCCTCATCCATTTGTACATCATTTCTGTTACGAGTATAGACTATTGTTTGTAGAAAGGAAAACTGCCAGTAGCACTATGAAGACTAGGATAGAGGATTTTTCATGGGCAATGCATAAATGGAGGGAAAAAATTGAGTCTTCAATTGCCTTTCCTATTACTCTTGTTTCAATTGTGTATTATATTTGTAGGGAAAGGATTAAAAGGCTGTTTGATGATGATGAAAACTAAAAATTATATTCTTATCCCCACTTATTTGTTATTTCCTAGAAACTTTAGTTTATTTTCAACAGCGACAGCATATATTACATAGTACTAAATTCTCTAGTACTGGTTTCATGATATGTAGATGACTATTAGTAATCAAGAATATAAGAATAAAACTAAGATAACAAACTTTGTTAATTAGTTTTTGGCTTCAACTAATATGAAGACTGCACTGATCCAGCTGCTAATCTGGCCATATTGATATATTACTCCATGATGTGCAATGTTATACTGATCTGTTCTCTTGCATTGCTATGCTGTCACTATCTTGCTGTGATGCTGAATTTCTAACCGGCCCTTGTTCTTATTCTAACTTTTTGAAATTGTTGGTTAAATTATCCCTGTCCTCAAAGATAAATAAAGGACATTATGTTGCAATTGCAACTTCATCCTCTCAAGTACCATCTTGGCAAGTTGAATATATTTAACCATCAGCTGTTTTATGGTTTCTCGTTTCTTCAAAGGATTTTGGTTTGTATGATAGAATTTCTTCGGAGTCCAAAACAGGCAGTGTAGCTTTTGTGGGGTCTTCTCACCTAGATTTTTCTTTTGTAATGAAGCATGAAAGAAAGGTCAATTCTGGACTCATTATGTACTTGAAGTTTATAATCACTTGGACCAATTATCGGAATAGTGGCAAAGGGTTTATAATACTTGGCAGGCAACTTCGGCTTCTTCCTAAAGTTAAATGAGTTTTGTATATGGATGCAGTTTCAAATACATGAAATCTTCTATTTCAAAAGACTTTGCTACTCTTTTCTGATCTCCATGTCTTCATCCTGTTCTAGGATGCTGCTAGCTGTCTCTTAATAGAATTACTCATTTCCCATGTCTGTAGTTTTTCTTCTGCTGAAGCTATTGGTGTATCATAGTCATATAGCTTTAATTGTGGTGGGCATATCATCTACAGAGCTTGGAAAGCAGTCATGTTAATAGAGCTGCGATGATTTGGGTTGTACCACACTCAACTAAAGATAACCATTTGGTCAACTAAAGATAACCAGACATTGGTAATCTCTCAGTTTTGCCATCATTTGGAGGGGGGCAAGATGTGTTCATTTGTAATTGAGTTCTCATTCCCTTAAGGAGTTTTTGCCAAAATAGCCCAGCAAAAGCCTTATCCCTATCTAGAAACAGTTCCGCCACTTTGTTGCAGTAAAAAAGGGTAAAGCATGCATATTTGGTTGGCTTATCTACAATGACAAGAATTGTATCCTTTCACATGTAACTTGGATAACCCCATGACTGAGGAGGAATAGGTGAATCCTGCCAGGGTCCCAGATACTGCACTCTTTCACTCTTCTTCCTTCAACAAGTATTATGAGAACAAATCTCTATGTTTTAATATATACCCATCTCGTAGGAGTATTGTTGCATTTTATTCCATTTCTTTGACCACTTTTGCATCCAAGAAACTGAGTGCTTCAATTATCAATTAGGAAATGATAGTTTTCTTTCTTGCCTCCCCTTTGATTTTAGTGGTGTTGTTGAGTGAAGTTCTTGATAAAGCCAGGACAAACATTTCATCTTGTTCTTTTGGCTGCTGCTCTTCTTCCCCAATTTGCTCCTCTTGACCGTCTTTACTGCCTGCAGTTGGTGCATTCAGAAGCTTTTCTTTATACATGTGGCCAAGAGTAAAGTTCTCATTGCATTTAAAATACAGTCCTGGTGCCTTTTTTCATCCCAACTCAATTTTTGTGCTTAGAAATCTGTTTTTGTGGTTTGGATTTCAATGATGAAGGTTGTATGGTATTGTTTCTGAAAGACGATTTGGATGTTTTGGCTATGGAATCCAAAGATTGTTCTTTAGATCTGCCCACTCAAAGCATTGGGATAAAAAGGTTGGTTTATGGGATTTTACTAGTGGTCTTCATTAAGATCTCTAAGGAAGCTGGAAACAAAGTAGAATTTATTGAGGTTCGAGTTTTGACTTCTCATCAATTCTTTAAGTTCTTCAAATTGAGTTTGGTATTCAACCACACGTCCCTTCTATTGCAACTTGTCATCAATCTCCAAATCTTGTACATACAACCTCTTTGATTGTCTACCAATTTGGAAACTGATCATGGTTCAAATAGCCTTAAAACCATATCAATGCATGTCCCTTCCCAAAACGTAGACACAAGGTTCATTCTTTGCTCTTCGAGCACTTCGTAGATATGAAAATACTTGCTACATTTCCTAATCCATCCGCTTGGATTATCTCATTAAAAAAAAATGGAATTTACTTTTTGAAAAGACATTTGATGGTTATCTCTGTTTCCTTGAAGATCTGTGTTACTTACCATTCTGACTTACCTCTTGTTCCTCCGGACTGTAAATCTGGTGAAGGAATCTAGTCTACAATGGAAGGGCTGGCTACTCTTGGATAGCTCTATTGCTTCCTCCTGTGTTCGGATTGTTAGAAAGATAATTTTTTTAGAGATTATTATGAGGTGGCTGGTTGGTCTTTCACCTCCACTTCAATAATGAATAAGAAGGGTTCCCTGTTGGCTTCTGTCACCGGCTAGGAGATTACATCTTGTCTATTAGGTATTGACAATGACCAAACTCTTTATTCTTGATGGGTTCTCAACCGGGTTCTTAAAGAGTGTGGGATATTGTGAGGCCGCTCTTTGTTTGTCAAGTTAGCTACTTAAATAGATTAATACTATTATTTGTCTCATCCCCATTGTTCCTGCTCCGGCTAGTATTTTTGAGTTTATACCTATATCTTGCTGCAACCTTATTTGCAAAACTATCTCCAAGATTCTTGCTAATTGAATTAGAGGGCTTCTTCCAGTGTTGAACCACCCTTCTCAATGGACGGAGCATTGGAGATAATATTTTGTTGGTGGTGGAGTTTCTTTACTGCTGTCATCTGGACAGGGGTTAACCGAGATGCATGGTTAGCATTGATCTCCAAAAAGCTTAAGACATGTAGTGAGATTTTCTTTTGCAAGGGCTTTTGAGTAGGTTTGTTGGTTGGGTTAGTCATTGCATCTTTACCACATTCTCTATTGTCGTCAACGGAGAATCGGTAAGGGTTTTAGGGGTGCTAGGGGACTTCGGGCTATTATCACCATAACTATTTTCCTTTGTGATGGAATGTGACTACTAGGGAGGATAGGGGGCTTATTTGCCATTAGAAGTGTAAGCTGGTGGTGACTA